>LPNX010800071.1:231494-281022 GCA_001517045.1 Pseudotsuga menziesii | reverse complement strand
GAGAATGAGATAGGAAAAAGGTTGAAATGTCTCAGATCTGATAATGGAGGTGAGTACTGCAGCAAGGAGTTTGACAGTTACTGTTCACACAATGGGATTCACAAAGAGAAGACAGTCCCTGGAACACCCCAAGAAAATGGTGTGTCAGAAAGGATGAACAGAACAATCATGGAGCGTGCAAGCTGTATGAGATTGCATGCAGGGTTTCCCTTACACTTTTGGGCTGATGCTATAAACACTGCTGTTTATTCAATAAACAGAGGGCCTTCAAGCGCTTTGGATGGTGGCATTTTAAAGGAGGCATGGACAGGTAAACAGGTAAAATACTCATTTCTGAGAACTTTTGGTTGTGAACCATTTGTCCATATTGATAAAGATGATAGAACAAAGCTTGAGGCTAAATCCAAGAAATGTACATTTATTGGATACGGGGTTGATCATTTTGGTTATCGCTTATGGGATCTTAAAAATCGCAAAATCATTAGGAGTAGAGATGTAGTATTCAATGAAAAGGTCATGTACAAAGATCAGTTGCAAGGAAAGAAAGAAGAAAAGGAAAACACATAGTACACAGTGCTTGATGAAATCAAAGAAAATGAAGTTCCAAAAGCACCAGAAAATCAAGAGTAGCAGTAGGTACCTGAAACTCCTGCAACTGTAAGAAAGTCTACTAGGTTAAGTAGACCCCCTAAACAATTCTCTCCTTCACGGTATTATTTATTGATGACTGATTCTGGTGAACCAGAATGTTTTGAAGAAGCAATGCAAATAGAAACTAGAAAGAAGTGGGAGCAAGGCATGGATGAGGAGATGGACTCATTGGTAAGAAACCAGACTTGGGATTTGGTTAAGTTGCCTGCAGAAAAAAGGGTATTGCAGAATAAATGGGTTTACAGGTTGAAGGAAGAAGATGGAGGAAATAAGCGGTACAAGGCTAGACTTGTTGTAAAGGGGTTTGCACAAAAGAAAGGTATAGATTTTGATTAAATATTTTCTCCTGTTGTTAAAATGACTTCAATTAGAACTATTTTAAGTCTAGTGGTGGTAGAAGATTTGCATCTTGAACAATTAGATGTAAAAACAGCCTTTCTCCATGGGGATTTGGAGGAAGAGATTTATATGCAGCAGGCACAAGGGTATGAGGTCAAAGGGAAGGAGAATTTGGTTTGTAGGTTGAGGAAGAGCTCGTATGGCCTGAAGCAAGCTTCAAGGCAGTGTTATTTAAAATTTGATAAGTTTATGACAGAACAAGGTTATGATAGATGCCATTCTGACCACTGTGTTTGTTTCAACAGGCTAGATAACAGAAGATATATTATCTTGTTATTGTATGTGGATGACATGCTTGTTGCAGGGTCTAACATGCAGGATATAAATGTCTCAAAAGAAAACTAGCTAAATCATTTGCGATGAAGGATTTGGGTGCTGCAAAGCAAATCCTTGGTATGAGAATAACAAGAGACAGGATAAATCGCAAATTGACATTGTCTCAAGGTGAGTACATAGAAAAGGTGTTGCAGAGGTTTAGAATGCAGAATGCAAAACCAGTCAGCACACCTTTCCAAGCCATTTCAAACTAAGCAAGCATATGTGTCTAGAGACACAGGAAGAGATAGATTACATGTCCAAGATTCCCTATTCATCAGCAATTGGGAGCTTGATGTATGCCATGGTGTGCACAAGACCATATATTGCACATGCAGTGGGAGTTGTGAGCAGGTATATGGATAATCCAGGTAAAGAGCATTGAAAAGCAGTACAGTGGATTCTCAGGTATTTGAGAGGTACCACTTCTCATGCATTATGTTTTGGATGTTCAGACACTATTCTACAGGGATATGTTGATGCAGATATGGTTGGTGATAAAGACAACAGGAGGAGCACCACAGGGTATGTGTTTACTATAGGTGGTACAACAATAAGTTGGATTTCAAAACTGCAATAGGTTGTTGCACTTTCAACAACGAAAGCAGAGTATGTTGTTGCTACAGAGGCTAGTAAGGAGATGATTTGGTTGTAGGGGTTCATGGAAGAATTGGGTAAGAAACAAGAGAATAGTAGGTTGTAAAGTGACAGCGAGAGTGCCATTCATATTGCAAATAACTCATCCTTTCATTCTAGGACTAAACATATACAACTCAAGTACCACTTCATAAGATTTGTTCTAGATGAAGAACTGTTAAAATTGGAAAAGATTCACTCTAGCCAGAATCATGTAGACATGTTGACAAAGGGAGTAACTATAGAGAAAATGAGTTCCTGCTCGGTTTTTGTTGGCCTTAAAGCATGAAGGTGAAAAGAAGAAATTTTCCAAGTCCAAGGTCCAAAACATAGTCTAGCAAGTGCAGTAGCGGTGGAGTTGTTGTGATTAGTCTCCAAGTGGGAGATTGTTGGTTGTGGAGCCTAATATTCCAGATCTAGAGATATTATTCAGCTATGATTGTAACCCAAGAGTACTGTACAGTTAGGGTTCAGGGAAGCTCCCCGAAAAAGGGTGTTTGGGGGAAATGCCCCTGAGAAAACGGGGGTTCGGGGGCGGAGCCCCTGATTTTTTTTTTTGTTATGTGTGTTGGACAACAGTATTGCGGACCCATGGTATTGGGTTAACCCTAGAATTTCCCATTGTATTTCCCCTATAAAATAAAGCATTGTAAATTGACTGGGTATGGTATTGTATTGTACTGGAAGAGAGACTATGAGAGCATGAAGAGGAAGTGCAGTGGTTTTGCTGCAGGGTGTATCCATTCATCTTTCTAGACTGTAATAAAAGGATTGGAAAATTTCTTTCTGGACGTAGCCCATCGTTTGGGTGAACCACATTATATCTGTGTCTATCTGTAATGTTTTAATGTGTTTTGCATCTTGTTTATTTATTTAACTGTATATCTATTATTACTCTGCGGTCTTGTTTTCTAACATAGAGGGGGGAAATGTTTCTACTTTCACTCCAGCCTACATAAACTTGGCCTGCAATCTGCCATCACCATAGGTTATGATGACTGATGAGTGGGTAAAAAAGGTAGATTTGGATATCTTGGAGTGTGCCAAGAAGATGATGATAACAGGAAGAAAATTGTGCCAAAAGGAAACTGGCAAATATGAGTATGAAATATTATGCCCCCCTTTCAGGATCATATCCTTGATACTGAATAGGATTTTTGGTCTGGAAAATGGAAAATTGTATAAATTAACTTGGATCTCACTAATTTATTATGTGGCATTTGAAGGCATAATTTTAAACTAGGAAGAGAGTCATATCGAGTAGCTTGTCATCCTATGTAACTTCTGCATAGAGATGGATAACTCAGAAAAGGCCAGAATTATACATGGCCTCCTACCCGATTTACTGCATCCTATGTAGACACCCATTCCCCAAGCTCGGGTACACTTGGACACACACTGAGACCCCTGTATATGCTGCTTATCTGATTCTCTGGGCGCATGGGTATGAAAGTTTCTACAATCTTATATGTGAATAGTTTTTGATGCCCCTGTATGAGATGATATTCCTTAAAGATCCCAACTACTTGTCGGATAAGGCCATGGACATTATTTGTGAATATGGAGATTAATTTTTCTCTCGGGAAGGAATATACCCAAGGATGTATGGAGGCTCCAACGCCTCGTCACTACTGCCTAGATATGCCATAGACTATGTAGTCCATAAACAAGTAGTAAACTAATTGTTCATAAATGGATTAGGTAACTTCCTTTTTGACATGAAAAATGTATCCTTCCCGTCACTATCCTTTTGCATACGAAGTTACAAATTCACTAAAGTCAAAGGTTTCTTTGAGTTTGTAAAATATTTGGAAAATTTTCACTTTGGGGAGAAGAGTTTCCATACAAATGACAGTCATGGATAAGTTTCTTGACATTGAGTGGTCATTGGGATATGCTATGAATACACAGATCAATTTGATAAAGATGAATAGGTGTACAGAGCAGCTGACAACATCACTGGGATGAGCAAGTGGTTCAAGAAGAAAAGTGTCACAAGCAACAGTGCAGCAGAGAGGAAGCTACAGAAAAAAAAGGAAGAATATTTGAAGTTACAATGGGAATAAGCAGAAAGGAAACTGAAGGAAGTAGTTGAAAGGAAACAAGTAGAAGAGGCTCAGAGGCAGAAAGAAGAAGAAAACAGATTAAAGGAAGCCGAGAAAGAAACTGAAAAACAAAAGAAAAATGAGGAGGAGGACAAGTTTAGGAAATAATTGGACCGAGAAGCAGTTCAAAACAGCCTAGTAGACCCCTTGCTTCATCCGGCAGCAAAATCACGGGTGGCCACATTCCTTTCACAGAACTTGGGATCACTCTGTTCACTTTGTCTAAGCATCACATTATGGCGTGTTTGGATACCATATTTTATGATAAGACAAGAAATACCATCACCAGAAGGTATAAAAATCGATCGAAAAGAACAACACATGCTGATGTGGTTAAAATAACCAAAAATACTATCATGGAGGGTACTAATAAATACTCCAAGTTCATGGCTTCCATGAGTGTAGCAGCTACACAATCCAGGGATGAGAATGTAGACCAGTTAATAGAAACTATAGAGAATCGCATAGAAAATATGTTCAAAATGAAAGATAGTCTAGTTAAGGAAAGAGACGAAGGTATAGAACTAAAAAGAAAACACGAGGCTACCTTATTAGAAAATGAAAGACTCCAGAGAGAATACCAATATTTGGAAATAGAGAAATATTCCTTAGAATTATAGGTGATGATTATGGATGGAGAGATGAAATATTTTGAAGCTAAGATCTCAGAGCTGGAATCAAGAGAATCCACAAAAAGCCAACAAATGGGGGAATTAGAACCCAAATAGAGGAGTTGGTGGCACAAAAGGGATCTCTTGAAACTCAGATTAAGGCAGCAAATGAGAGGCAATTGGACATCACCCCTTTTCGTTCTCAATCTAGCACAATCTAGAGAAAGATACATCAATTTCAAATAAATATCTCGGGTGAAATTTATAAGGTAAATATGACATAAACAAGATTGTATGAGATTGCAGTAGAGTCACTTAACTTCAGTATAACACTAATTGAAGCCACTGAAGAGGTTTAAATCCAGTTGACCTGGGTGGAGGCCAACTTGCATTTCCTGAGCACTTGTCGCAGAAGACAGTCAGAGGCCTAAATATAGAGACCAAACTCCTGGAGTTTTGCATAAAAGCTTCGGTAAGATTGAACAATGAAATTGAAAAGACCCTGGAAAAATGTACAAAGTTCTATAAAAAGATGTTCCAAATTCATGATAGATGTCAGCTTTAATCGACCGCAAAGATCAATGAGTTCCTAAACAAATACCATCATGTGGCATATCTACAAGATAGGTTACACGAGGATGAGCAATACATTCAGAAATTGAAAATTATGAATGAAGACAATGTTAGAAATTGGGTTGCACAAGCTTCTGTCAGTAATTATATCTTGGAAGACTTATATAAAACCACTCCAGAAAGGATGACGAGCGTGGAAACCTTGCTAGATATACAAGAAATGGCCATGCAAATGTTGGAGTCAATAAATTACCAGACTATCGATGAAGAAGCCAGTGCATGGGGGGAATATATTTCAAGTTTGGTTGGGCCCACTTAAGAACTTTTGTCTTTTTATGTATTTTTTCATTTTGTTATTTTCTAGTGCAAAGCACTAAAGATGAAATTTTGGAATTCCTAAGGTCAATGAAGTTGATGAGTCATTGTAATTATATTATAAATAGAGGTAGAAGGTAGAATAAAGGGATTTCACTTGCACAAGAATGTTGGATTATTTGTAAGAAGAACTACTTTTTTTTTCTAATAGAGAAGGACACATTCACTGGGAAAGGATTGCATGGGATTTTGCATGGATTGTGTGGAATTTCAAATGTGGAATTACTTATATTTAGTTTCTGTACAACTATGAGATCGTTCTGACTGTATGAATTATTTCTTTAAAGATGAATGGTTTTGCTTTCTGTATAAAATTTTGTGCATAAATTGAGCAATGCCTACTTTATTATTTCAAAGCTATCTTTGATAATATTTCTACTGCAACTATGCATATGGAATTGGAGTAGTTATCTATGAGATTCATTATTAATAATCACACTACAATTCTCTATTTTTTTAAAATTAGCTCCCCATGGGGATAGAATAGATTAGTTTAGAATAAATTAGAATATAATAAATTTGCTTAGATTTAGATTTATAGAAGTGATTGAGGATCAAGACTACTAAGATGGAAGGTAAGAACCTACGCATCACTTGTGAGGTTCTTGTTCATCAGTCATCTGCATTTAGCTTAGGCATCAACTTTTCATTCATTGAAATAAAATTACATAAATGGTGGATTGGGCTGTAACTGTTAAAGACTTAAACAAATTTAGACCTACAGTAGTCAGACCGTTCACCATACGGGTTCCCCATACCAAATGGTGGATGATCTAGTTGGGATCAATTACCGAGGAGAATACCTATTGTATGTACCTAGAATTTTTCTAGGAATCAACATCTTTTGCGTTGGAAGGAAGGTCCACAGTGCATGGATGCCAGATGAAGATTGTTTGCAATAAATTATTCCACTGGAAATACATATGAAACTAGATTTCCTAAAGATTTCATTCTTGAAGAAGAAGAAAAGGTAAGTTCTAAAGAAGAAGGTTTAGAATGTCTGTACACTGGCCTGTTCGAAGAAGTTGATCACTTTACAAGACACACAAGATATTATGTTAAGAAATTTGGAGGATTGAAAGCAATCCTTGCATTACCAAGAAGGCATGCTCCCAAGAAATAAATTTATTCTACTCAAGATTCTATCCTTGTGGAAAATTTAGAAGAGTTGGTGGATCTATCTATCCAAGAAATCATCCAACCTCTTGATTAGTTGGGACCAGAGTCTCCAATAGCTCAATTTTTATGAAATTTTCCACCACAGTATCCACCTCAAGAAGTGCACAAAGTTGTAAATCAATCGACATGGAGATCCAGAACACCACTTAATATGGCTACATATTTGCATGATTTGCCTAAGAACCCAGACATAGTGCTACCAATGTTTGACCCTAGAAAAGACATTTCTATAGAATACAACTTAATTTTTTTTTACCTAGCTCCAGAAATTTTAAATTTTGAACATGAAGATGTTGTATGCATACTTTTTCCATATACTTTTGAAACTAAAGCATCTTTTCGGATTTTTAGTCTACATGGCAATTCAATAACAAACTGGGACACATTTGAAAGCGTATTTAAAAACAAAATTGAGAGTCAAAAAACTGTCGCTACCGTTATGAAAGAATTATTGTCTATGAATATGGTAAAGAAAGAAAAAGTTCAATATTTCAACCAGAGGTTTACTACTCTCCTAAGCAGTTTTAGTGCTACAACAAAACCAACTGAAGAATCTTTGGTAGAATATTATACTTCAACACTATATCCCACTATAGAGATGTTTGGGAAAAGAGTAGCCAAACCTACATTCATAGAAAATTATGATGAATCCAACAAGTTGGAATCCCTTCTTGATAATATAGAAAAGCACACTTCAAAACTAGAAGTAAAACCAGCAGCGAGTAGAAAACCTTTGTTGTTAACTAGACCCAAGGAAGAGCACCCAAACGAGTTGGAGAATGTAGTCAATATGGTATGCAAGTTATCAAATAATATAGTGTATTTGGAAAATTACAAGAGAATTAGTTCATCTAGCAAAACATTCAAACCTTATTACAAGAAAAGGGAAGAAAGTGGGTAGTATCGACCTCCTTTAATTAATTCTTATGTGTTGAATTTTAATTATTACTGAGAGAAATTTCTTATGGCTTGGGGGTACCACAATAGACAGTATGACATCATAAATAAATCCTTTCCCATATACAAGAGAAATAAAAACATAGAAAACTAAGGGATGTAGAGCGTACCTTATTCCAGACGTTTGAAGTAGATCCCCATTGAGATTTTCCAATCACGCTTGTATTTCAAATTAGCTCTCAACAACAACAAAAAAGAAAGCATGATATATAATAATGTGTTAGAACTACTCTAGCTTATATAATCAATCATGTATAAGAAAGTAAATACATGCATGGATTCAATATTCATATTTAAAATGCACATGTATTGGACAGGAAAAGATATTTCTATTAATAAAACAAAGATACAATAGTGACAAAATTTGTTGGCACTTCTGTGAACTGGAGAAATGGAGTGCTCCACCTAAGCCTCCTCCACTTCAATCCTCCATCTCTCAATAGCAAGCTCACAAAGAAAAGGAAAGCTTGGGAAGAACACTATGTGCTCCAAAGGGACAAAGGGATGAAGAATCATGTGTAAGCAAAACTGAGGCAACATTGGACTATAGTTTCTTTACTCTTCAATTTCTCCTCCTTCAATGTATCCAAGAGGCTCAATATATAGCACTCCAAAGAGGTAATGGAGGGTCAAATATGAGCGTTCTCAAGGAATTTTTAAGGCCAAGAGTCAAGCTATTCGGACTCATATGAGGAAAGATCCAAAAATATTTGTCTTTATGCACACATCCCAATGTACGCATGTTTGAGGTCAAAAGTTGTGTATACACGTGATTATTTCTTTAAAAGTCACGTATAGGTATAAACAGGTGATTTTTGGGGATAATCTTGGAACATCAACGTATAATATAAGTGCATGGGGTCCAAAGAGTCTGCAGAGGGAGATGGACAAGGATAATTTTAGGGGCGAATTTTAGCCCAGTGGGCTATTTTTCCATGTTTTTCTCCCAAAAAAGATTCGCCATTTTGCATTTTTTGAAGCCCTGTTTCACCCAATTTTGATGGGGTAAATTTTTTTCACCCTAAAAATCGCCAAATTATTATATAAACGATATAAAATCCTTGGAAATTAAATTATTTTTTGAAAAATATCGCCAATAATTTTATAGTTGGTGTTTTAAGAATTGGTAATATTCTCCAACATTTATACACTTTTAAATATGTATGGTTCCTTAAAATCATCCCTGGAGATGGAAGGCGATAAAGTTGTGATATACCAGGCGTGGTAAAATCATCTATAACAGATGCCCCCTAATGTGTGAGGTTAGAGGGGTAACATGATGACCGAAATAAATTATATAATCCATCCTAGACGTGGAGTAATGAAGAGACAGGTGGAAGAACCTGCCACTCATCAGTACAATACAATGATCAATCTCTGCATGTGACTGAAAATATATATAGAAGTCCTCGATACATAAGAGTACAATGGCCCATGAATAAGCATGACATATACAAAGTGTCATGTGGTCATCACCACATATAATAAGTGAATATCTCCATAAGGATGAAGATATATGATATACAATGGAATATGATCATGAGATCTGACATCTCATGAATACTAGCACGATCAAGGAGGTAGCATATATGGAATGCCACCAAGCTGGAAGGTATTCTATGCAAAATCGCTACGAGTACATGTCCTACTATGTGAATAGATGTGTCGAGGTTGAACATAGCAGTCAATTGTCTAATTATTGGTCATTGATGTATACTGTTAATAGACGTGATATCACGCACCGATGATGAAAATGGGAATCAAGGTACAGAGTGCAATCTAACAAGTGTGAATATATGTGTTGAGGTCGAACACTTGGAAGAGTCCATCGATAAAGGGACATTGATGTATTCCCAAAACTATTGATAGCGAGATAACCTACCACTGATGGTTGTAAGTCTTATGGAATTCAAATGAATATATACTCCTATTCCAGAATAAATGATTTGAAGTTGATGGAATGGAATCCATTATATGGAGGGAATTAAGGCATCCCCCATCAACCAACATGAGGTACTCAACAATGTTGTATAATGTGGAAGAAATCGAACAAGATGTGCATGAACTAGTAATAGTACTGTGAATGGACGACATGCAAAGTCATGATAACTGAGGAATGGCTGACTCAAGATCTAACTGCCTTCGAACAAGAGAATAAGGCATATGGTGACTGAAGGTATGAAGCATGGACTCAATATGAAAATTGAGACATCTTTGTGAGATAGGAGGCATCAACAGAGGCTCCATAGGGACTAGAAGCATAACTAGTCAATGGAGATAAATGCAGAGTAACAAGTACAATTCCTTAATTAAAACTAATAACCCAACCAATGGATGTGATATACAGTGCTATATTTGAAGGCGACACAACTCGACTGCTGCCAAAGATAATATCATTTTCCCGTCTGACTTTTTATGTTTTTTAAATTTTTTTTGGAAATTTTCAGATATTTTGAAAAGCTTAAGAAAGAATAAAAGTGCTTTATAGTACATATCTAAGAGGAGACGAGTGTCAGGGACATGCAAACTTGTTCCAAGAAGTGGAACATACCTATACTCAATGCAAGGAAGTAGGTGTAGGATAACGACACTTGGGGGAAGGTCTCCTCCCAGTAAAAGGGTGATCAAGCTGCAAAAGATATGTAAAAGTTTCTACTTGGCTAGACACGAGACAAGCTCAAGCTACATGGATTATAACTATGAAGCAGGAAGCCGACATAAGGCTCAATAAGGAAATAAAAATTCATGAAATGCAATCACAAATTGATATATACAAGGGAGTCCCAGAAGAATGGCCAACATAAATTTCAATAGGAGTATGAAGCTCTTGCTCAAGGACATGGCGGGACAAAAAGGGACTCCCCAAACCTAAAGGAGAAATATCAGCATGCTCACCAAATGATAAATAGGATCTAACTAGGATTCCCATGTATAGGAAAGCTCTACCATTCACACAATGTCACTTCTAACAGAAACATGAAGGTTCTGTGACATTATGGAATGGATTCATACCTAAGGTTAAGATGAAATGGTCATAAGGCCATGTAAAATGCAAGCGTATGTGAAACACTAACCTATATGCTAGTTCATACATTATAACTATGATAGGCACAATAATATCAAAGACACGATCAAAACACACTCAAAATGGGTCCCTACAACACAATATTAGGATCAAACGGTCCAAAATGGTAAAAAAACGGTCAAAACTATAGAAAGTGTGTAAAAATTTCAAATTGTTTTCTATAAAATAGTGAAAAAATTATTTTTTCCATACCATTTGGAAATTTACCGACCATAGTGCTTTAATACCAACAACTTAAGAAGCTAATCTCAGGAGCATTGGTCCATAGAATCACACATCATCTGGTTCAGGCAGATCATCATGCCCATCTCTTTCATTTGCATGCTTTTCTTTTTAATTTTCATGGTGTATTTTTTACTTTGTGACTGTTGAGGCCTAGATATTTGCAGGCAACAACAGCAAGGGATTCTCCCCAGTCAACGTTCCCAACTAGCCCGTGACTGTTTGGTGTAGGGAATCCATCTGGTTTGTGGTTCGGCTACCGTAGGTCAAGTAACAAAAATAAAGGGTTTTACCAGTTGCGGCCCGGTCCACCGTATATATTTTTGTATTTTTTGACTTTAAGTATGATATGCAAGTTCCTATCTAAGATGCAGATTGATAAAGAATGCAAGGAGTGGTCATAATGTGATGTGCAGGTTCTTACCTCTCGTCTTAGACTCTCTCACATCTAAATCACACACAACTAGGAAAACAACACTAACTAAGCTATCCCTAGGGAGCAAGATGTTAATTCATGAGTAATGTAATACTGTTCACATATTAAGACAAATCACATATAGCTATTATTAGAATCAAAACAATTAAACATGAATAAAGATATACACGACAAGATAGCTCATCAATAGTTAAAACCTCTGTTACTCATAGTGGAAATTATCACAAAATAAACCAGAGAACATTCAGATAAGAACATAGGTTCAGAAAGTTAAAACGCTCTCACAGTTAATGAAACACAGTTGAAAACAAAATAGTCCCCCTTCAACATTGTTCAGTTCTCACATTTGAACATTCCACACAGCACCTTCTCCAACAGGAAAAATTGTAATTTTGTTATTGTAAAATGAAATAGTTCCTCTTACAACAAGTGGTTCACAAGTTTCTCCAGGGAAAAATCCCCCCATTCCCTCTAACCTTCCTATCTTTATACAAAAACGACTCAAAAAACCCTTGGGCTTCCCCGACCATCTGACCTTTGGGCTTCCCAAAACCGTTTAATCTCACAATTTTGTCCTTTTGTGAGTGCTCATGATTCATATAATGCGTTACATTTCAGATTTAAACTTATGAGTAATTCATAAAACGGGATTAGCTTGGTAAAGGATGGACCCTTTCCAAGCCTCGGCTTCTGTTGCCATCGATTATGCCTTGTCTTTTATTTGTCCCTTTTTTGATCCCGTTGATTTCAGAACAAACTCTGCTTATCATTCTTCAGCCAACTTTCCTCAGCTTTATCCTTCAGCTATGTCTTCTTACAGTAGTAATCTGAAGAACCTTTTGAGTCTGTCTGTAGTTAAAACAAAAATTCATCATTAATTAGGACTGCATCTTTTCAATAAAATTAAACCACACTAACAATAAAACTGATCATCAAAATGAGGCCTTGTACTGCGCTCTCGTCGCAAAAACCTTAACAAGAATCAGAAACCACCACCGCCCACAGAGGGGTTAAAACTCACAAAATGATGGGAAAACCATTATCGACAGCTTGAACCATTAAAACATTGGCAGGATAGTATTACTCATAGCCACAACGGTGGGTTTCAAATGGACAATGAGTTTCGTGGGCCCATTAAGCCTATCGGTGTCGAAAAGACTAAACATTGAAGCATCGGGTGGAAGCTCTCTATCGGTGAACAAAACGACATAACATCAGGAGGTTAGCACATTATGTAGCCGCAATAGTGGAATATGAAAATACTACGGGCTCCGTGACAAATAAACATACCAGCGAAAACCATAACAAAAACATCGGCGAGTGAAGCAGTTACAATGGCAGAAACCTAGTTTACTCGGGAGCCGCAATGGCAAAAGGAAATCAGACTACCACCTTCGATCAAAGTTATAAAACTTTTCGATATGGTGTAGAAAAATCATGAAAACGTTAAGTGCTCAGAAAATCTTAAGGTTGTACAGTGGTCTAAACAGCTGGTCTCATCTCCGAAACAACGGCTTCATAAAGATCAAAAAACCACTGACTCAAACTTCCACCAACCTCCGACAGCGCAAAGCAAGTCGAAAAAATCACATCACAACATCGGAACAGTCAAAGATATCCGTCAGAAACATCATCGTTCAGCTTCCGCAATGGCGGCCCCGTAGGGAAATATGGCTCCGATGCATGGTTAAATGACTTCCAAACAACCAAACTAAAAACATTAAGTTCCAACAGAATTTCGGCCGGGAAGCGATGAAAACGTTTGTTTCACCTCCAAAACAGCGGCGAAAACAAGAAATAGACTTCCGATATCAAATAAAGAAATCGTAGATCAAAAGGGCAACATTTTAAATCCAACCTTCGAATTACACAACTCAAACAGTTTCAGACATAAGCAATTTTCCAAAAAGCACGAAAACAATTGACCTCAAAACAATCCAAACTTGTAGTAGAGGGGAAACAAAAACAGAGTTCATGGATCCAAATGATTCTAGGCAAGATAAAAATTAAGAGGAGGGTCCAAAATTTCAAAAATTTGGGAAAACAGTTGCAGCTGCAACAATTGGCAACTAACTGGTGAACCTAGATCTCTGGACAATTTATTTCTTGAGTATCAGACTGTTTAACAATAAAATGAACATGTTGAATTCTTCTAGATGTCTGGATTTCCCAAATGGAAAATATATGTACTTTTAATCATTGATGATAGTCCAATTTAGGAGAATGGAAACCAAGATTTCCAAGTTAAGGTGACTCTTTCAAGGCCAGGAAGATGAGTTTCATTTATTACCTCTGTCTTCAGGTTGCTACCAGCTTGGGCACCACGGGATTGTAACATATGGTAAACAAAAATATTCAATTGTTCCTCATTACCATGCCATTTTGAACTTTTGTGCTTTTGGACTTTGGTCCTTTTCATATGAGTCCTCCTGCATGCCTTTCTTTCTGAATTTTTATTCAGGCTCCTCTATCCATAGTGTCCTTTTGTGTGAGAGATGCATTTAACTTTTAGCTCATGGATGGAGAAGAACTTTTGGCAATTTAGTACTTATATGGTTCAGTATTTTGTTTCGATACACATTTCTTTCATAGGAGCCTTTGACTCTTATCTGCCTTTTGGAATTCAATTCCTGGCATGGGATCATTTATATATAATATACTGTTTACCCTGCTTCCTTTCCATGGGCCTTTTGCTGTCACCCCCTATGAAATTTTTAAATGTGAGATGGATGGATCCTCGGAATAGTATTCCAGACCTTTTGATCTTGGTTTATTTTACAAGGATTAAGTAGGACTTCAATGTGTTCATAGCCATTTGAGAAAACTGCTAAACTAGAAGAAATTCTCTTAGATAAAACAATAGTACACAGTCTTACACTCAAGGACTTTAATCACTACAGAATTCTGATGCTCTCCATGCAACCAAAAGTTTTCCTCCTTTTTATTGAAATCAATCAAAATCTAAACTAAAAACAAAACATAAATAAAATAAATCAAAATAAACAGCCAAATCAAATTTTTTATGTACAAGATAAAAGAACAAAAACAAAACTCAGGAAAAATAAGGTTTGAGAACTAAACCATTTACTGGTAAGTTCTCTTCCCACCCCTATAGATCCTATAATTTATAGGTTGAGGGGCCAAGCTTTGCCACAATCTGGAAAGGGCCTAACCATAACTGTTGAAATTTCGTGTGTTTTCCTTTCTCATCGTGAGGGTGGTCCCACTTGAGAACCAAATCTCCAACCTTGAATTCTTTTGTTCCAGCTTTTTGTTTATCAAACCATCTATTTACTACCTCTTGCTTTTGTTTAAAACATTTGCTAGCCTTGGATCTATATTCCTCTACCTTCAAAAGATTATGTATCCTTACCTGCAAAAATTCATTATCTGATCCTCTGGATTCCTGAGCTATTATGGAAGGTGGTGGCATGATATTGGGGGGTGGAATGGCCTCTTTTCCATAAACAAGGGTATACGGGGACACACCTAACGAAGTCTTGGGGGTGACCCTATCAGCCCAAAGGGCATTTGGCAATGCTAAGTTCCAACTCCTCTGATTTTCTATCACCGTCTTTTTTAAAATCCTAATCAGATTCTTGTTTGTGGATTCAACCAAACCATTTCCCTGTGGATAGTAATTAGCAGAGTAATGCAACTTAATTCCTTTCTCATGAGCAAATGTAGTTAATATAATCGAGGAAAAATAAGTAGCATTATCGAAAACTAAAGAAATTGGAACTCCAAACCTGGTCATAATATGATCTTGCAAGAAGTCCATGACCGCATCTTCATTTACTTTACGCAACGGAATGGCTTCGACCCAACGAGTGAAGTAGTCGGTTTTCGTTAAAATATATTTGTGTTGTAAGGAATAATTTGGCTTTATTTCTCCAATGATGTCCATCCCTCATTGCTCAAAAGGTTATGTTATCATTATAGGATTTAATGGTCCTGTTGCTTTAACTTGTCATCCACCACACCTTTGGCAAATGTCGCACTTTCTAACATGGGCATCTACATCTTTGAACAATGTGGGCCAATAGTATCCAGCTCTAAGAATTTTGTGTGCTCTTGTCTCTCCAGAGAAATGTCCTACAACAGGCCCATCTTGTAAGTCTATCATTACTTTCTTCGCATCTTCTTTCTCTAAGCATCTAAGAAGAACTCCATCATAATTTTTTCTGAATAATATTCCTTCAACAATCTGATATGAGGCTGATTTAAGACATAGTGCTCTTCTTTGATTAGAATTCCAATGTTTCGGTAACAAACCCACCTAAAGGTAATGGACAAGGTCTCGATACCAGGAGTCCGGATCTGTGAAAAGAGGACATACATCCATCAAATGTAACTCAGCTTCATCTTCCCAGTCATGTTCTTCATTGTCTTTACTTTCAGTCATTAGTTTGCACAACACTTGCCCTTTAACTATGGAGGCTGGCTTGAATTTGAGGTCATAATCTTGTAGAGATGTTACCCATTTGCCTCTTCTTTCTCCTAACTCCTTTTGTATGAAGAGATACCTCACAGCTGGGTGTGGAATGATTACCTTTGTCTGGTTTTTAAGTATGTATGGACTGAATTGTTTCACCACTTTGAACATGGCATAAGCTTGTTTATCCATAGCTGGGTAATTCAATTCGGCCCCTTGCAGACTGGTGCTCATAAATGATATGGGGAACTCATCTCCCCCATATTCCTTCTGGGTAAGCACAACTGCTAATGAATCATCAGATGCGAATGTGTACAAAATAAAATCTTTCTCAAAAACTAGACTTTTGAGGGAGGGTGTGTGCGCAACAGCTGTTTTAATTTTACTAAATGCGTTCTTCACTACATCAATCCACTTGAATTGTACACTTTGCTTTACCATTTGCTGCAAAGGTTTAACAATTTGAGCGAAATCTAGCGCAAACCTTCTCATGAAATTTATTGTCCCCATAAATGATTGCATGCCCTTTTTATTATATGGTAGATGAATCTGTTCGATAGCTTTGATTCTCTCTGGGTCTATGGAGATCCCCTTCTTAGAAACCATGTGACCCAACAACTTACCTTCTGTAACAGAAAGCACGCACTTCTTGGGGTTTAGTGAGATACCATATTTTCGACAGCGTTCAAAAATCTGCTTTAGATGAAAAGCGTGCTCCTCTCTTTTCTTTGAGAATAATGTGATGTCATCGAGGTATACTACAGCACTGCGGCCAATCACACCGCAGAAAGCTATGTCCATAGCCCTCTGGAAAGTAACTCCAGCATTTATGAGTCCAAAAGGCATCCTTCTGTAAGCAAAAGTTCTCCACCTGGTCTTGAATGTCATTTTTAGTATGTCTTCTTCGGCTACTAGTACTTGATTGTAGCCTGAGAATCCATCTAATAAAGAGAATAATTCAGAGCCTGAAACTATTTGCAATATCTGCTCCATGGGTGGAACCGGATAATTGTCTTTATTTGAAGTGTGATTTAAGTTTCTAAAGTCCATACATAGCATGATTTCTCCAAAATTCTTCCTTACCGATACCATATTTGAAACCCATTCCGAGTGTCTAACCTTGAAGATAATTCTAGCATCCAATAGTTTCTTAACTTCACTCTGGATTAAAGGTTCTAATTTTAGATGCATTTTTATTAAAGGCTGCTAATACGGTTTGATTCTAGATCTGATGGGGATAACATGCTGAATGATATTGGTGTCATATGTCTTCAAATATTCATACGTCTAGGAAAAAACATCTTTGTATTGTTTGAAAAGGCTGATAAACTTATTCCTTTCACCTGGGGAGAAACATTTTCCCAAATTCACGTATTTAGGCTCCATTTCAGTCCCCAAATTAATCAACTCGAAGTGTAGAGACGAGCTATGAGTCTTCACATTTGCTGGTCTTCTAAATTTCTCGTTTAAATTGAACATCCGTTCTAAAGTCCTGACTCCTTTAGGAATAAAATTATCGAATTTTAGCTCGGTTTGATGTTCTTCATCATCAATAATTTCCCCTTTGAAGGTCTCGTCATTTGTTAAGCATTCTATAATCTGCTGGTCATCATCGAACACTTGTAGATTGGTAATCATATCTGGAACTGAAAGCTTGAAAAGCAATTCAATAGAGCACCGATTATTTGAGGGCACAAGCCCCGCAGCTGAGGTGGCCAGCAAGTTAGTTGTTGCATTCTTAAGTCTAGGAATCGATATAATGTTAAATGCATTAAAACCTTTAAGTAAATCCCATACTTCATTTTGATAAACTTTTAAATGAGGAGAAATGCAATGTATTTGATTTCAAATTTGTTTTACATTTATTTCAGAATCTCCAAACACTTTCAGATTTTTTGCCTTTAATTCAATTGCTTTCCTTAATCCCTAAACTAATGCTTCATATTCAGCTATGTTATTGGTACATTCAAACTCTAATCTACATGAAAGAAATTTTTTGTTTTCCTTAGGGTCAATCAGGACACAGCCGGCTCCTGACCCCTTTAAGGTTTTAGAACCATCAAAGAAAAGCGTCCAAAAATCGCTAACCCCTACTGTGCAAGAATTAACATCTACATCTACAGCTAATTCTACTATTTTACAATCAATTTCATTAGCCCATGAAAATTGAAGGAGATCAGGCTGAGTGTCTAATGTATCACTGGCTTCTTTCGCTTGATAGTTTCCTGGTACTAGCTCAATAAAGTAATTTCCCAAAACAGAATCCACTCATTCATTTTTACCTTTGAACTGAGTAACATTGTGTTTCATGTGGGGCTCCTTCAAAACTTTAATTTGATTTGGGATTCCTTTATATGGTAACCACAGATGCGACCAGTTTGAGGAAAAATATCCATTCAGCTTTGCCGACCAATCTCTGCTCAAAACAAGTCCATAAGCTTCCAGTATGTCAGCCACCACAATATCAATGAATTGACACACCTTATCATTTGAAGATAAGCGAATGAGAACATTCTCCATTTCCCCAATTACCTTCACATTCGTTCTATCCAACTGAACGAACCTCCAGGTAGATGGTTTAGGTTGTCCATTTATCTTTTTGTAGACCGACAATGGCATGACATTGACCGATGCCTCCTAGTCTACTAGGAAATTATGCATGTTGTGGTTGAAAATCTCAAAAGTAAGGAGAAAAGGTGGATTCTTGCTTTTAGGCTTACCTCCCCTACTTGCTTCACCAATTTCTTCTTCTTGGAGATGATTGTCAGTGGGCAGCCTCTCCTGTGATACTTCAAGTGCTTTCAATAGATTTTCTTTTTGCTGCAGCACAGTGCACATTTCAAATAACGAGATGTTTTCCCTCACCTTTTTGATACCCTCCACAATGTCATAATCCATCCTATGTTCTATGAGAGTCGATTTAACATTATTTATTTTTTATTCATTAGGCTTAGTAGGCATGTTGATATGTCTAGGATTTTGACTAGTGATGGTAAATTCTAGAATCTTATTAGTTGAGGAGTTGTTTTGAAATTTCTTAACATTCTTTTGAAGTCTTTTGATCTTCGGGAGAATAAGACTGTTTTCCTTAATAAACCCCTGGATTCTCGTCATTACGTTTGTTTCCAAGATGCCCTCATGTCTCAGGTCCTTTTCTTCCTCGGCCTCAAACAACAATACACAGTCCCATAACACCATAGCTTCATCCTCTTGTTTTTCTGTTGATTTGTTGTTGTATTTCCCTTATTCATCGTTGTCTTCAGTTAATTTGGAATCCAATAGCTGATTCATAACCAACGTCATTGAATTTATCCATTGAGGACAATTCTTTTCAGAATGGGGTTGTTGGTGGAAAGTGCAAAAGTTATCCATTCCTACCTCCATTAAGTTCATAGATGCAGGGCTGTGCGGAGGTGGTTGGGATTGATTGTTATCTTCTCTTTTCTTGTAATATGGCTTATAGAACTTTTGGGTTTCCTTTCCTTTTTCCAAGTCTATGATTCTGTTAGAGAGATTCTACATCATCTTTTCCATTCCTTCAAAATATGGTGATTGATCCTCTTTAGGCTTAAACAACAAAGCCTTCCTCCCAACATTTTTTTCTCCTGACCATTCAGGATAATCTTCGATACTTTCCCTTTCAGCCTCTACTCTCTCTGCTTCCTCATAAATCTCCGATAGTGTTGGTTTGGCCTTAATTTTGGCAAACATGGCCAACTCAGGTCCTAGAGCTGAGGTATAATATTCAATCAATACTTTATCTAAAGGTTTGTCAGCTTCAGAAAAATTCTTAAGATAGGCTGCAAATATTTGGGTAAAACTATGCACCTCCTCTTTTCTTTCTTTCTTTAAGGCGCATTGTCCTTTCATGAGAGCTGCATGAGTTTTTTGGGTTGTGTACTTACTTCTAAAAATCCTTTCAAAGGTATCCCAATCTGGGATAGAGTTTGCAGGAAAAACAAAGTACCACGATGCTGCTGCTCCTTTAAGGGTGTGTGGAAAAAGTCTACAAACTACATCTTCATATTCCCCAGCCCTTAGTCCTTCTATTGCCAAATAGAAACTTTGAAAATGGTCATCAACTAACATCCTCTCATTTGGATCAAACATAGGCAACATATTCTCAACATATTGAGGTAAGTCGTGCAATGGAGGTGTTAGGTTTAAAGGTGATCTGGCTTTCCAAGCAGGTGGTGGATTTGGTGGGTTAGGCCGCTGATTTACGTTTATGCCTGCCATGAGTCTGGGTGGAGAGTGAGGTGGTGAATGAACAGGAATATGAACAGGTGAACAATAAGGTGTATTTGGGCCAACTTGATTCAAAGGCTGTACAACTTCCTGTAAGGCTGTTTCTACAAGTTCTTCCAAATCTCTAACCAACACTGAATCTTCCAAGACAAGACGCTATTTCTTCTTATATTCTCTTTTGGGAAAGTCAAAGATAATTGGTAATCCCCCAATCTTCTTCACATATTCCCTAGTGTGTCTTCTCAAATCATTAACAATTTCGTTGTCCATAGAATATAAATGCTTTTTATCTTTCCCTTCAGGAATTGGGTTGGGAAATAGACTGCTTTTTGAACTGTCACCGATGGAATAATCTCGAGAAAATGGGTTTCCTCTGCCAGCCATGCACTTGCGGACCTCCTTCTAGTGCTAGAAGCTATTGAGGCCTAGAAATTTGTAGGCAGCAATAGCAAGGGATTCTCCCCAGTCAACGTTCCCAACTAGCCCATGACTGTTTGGTGTAGGGAATCCGTCCGGTTTGCGGTACGGCTACCGTAGGTCAAGTAACAAAAATAAATGGTTTTATTGGTTGCGGCCTGGTCCACCGTATATATTTTTGTATTTTCTAAATTTAAGTATGCTATGCAAGTGCCTATCTAAGATGCATATTGATAAAGAATGCAAGGAGTGGTCACAACGTGATGCGCAGGTTCTTACCTCTCGTCTTATACTCTCTCACATCTAAATCACACACAACTAGGAAAACGACACTAACTAAGCTGTCCCTAGGGAGCAAGATATTAATTCATGAGTAATGTAATACTGTTCACATATTAAGACAAATCATAAATAGTTGTTATTAGAATCAAAACACGTAAATATGAATAAATATATACACGATAAGATAGCTCATCAACAATTAAAACCTCCATTACTCATAGCGAAAATTATCACAGAATAAACCAGAGAACATTCAGATAAGAACATAGGTTCAGAAAGTTAGAATGCTCTCACAGGTAATGAAACACAGTTGAAAACGAAATAGTTCCCCTTCAACATTGTTAATTTCTCACATTTGAACATTCCACACAGCACCTTCTCCAACAGGCAAAATTGTAATTTTGTTATTGTAAAATTAAATAGTTCCTCTTAAAACAAGTGGTTCACAAGTTTCTCCATGGAAAACCCCCCCCATTCCCTCTAACCTTCCTATCTTTATAAAAAAATGACTCAAAAAACCCTTTGGCTTCCCCAACCGTCTGACCTTTGGGCTTACCAAAACCATTTAATCTCACAATTTTGTCCTTTTGTGAGTTCTCATGATTCATATAATGTGTTACATTTCAGATTTAAAATCATGAGTACTTCATAAAACGGGATCAACTCGGTAACTAATAGACCCTTTCCAAGCCTGGGCTTCTGTTGCCATCGATTCTGACTTGTATTTTATTTGTCCCTTTTTGGATCTCGTTGATTTCAGAACAAACTCTGCTTATCTCTCTTCAACCAACTTTCCTCAGCTTTATCCTTCAGCTATGTCTTCTCGTAGCAGTAATCTAAAGAACCTTCTGAGTCCATCTGTAGTTAAAATAGAAATTCATCATTAATTAGGATTGCATATTTTCAAAAAACTTAAACCACACTAACAATAAAACTGATCATTAAAATGAGGCCCTGTACTGCACTCTTGTCGCAAAAACCTTAACAAGAATCAGAAACCACCGCCACCCACAGAGGGGTTAAAAATCACAAAATGATGGGAAAACCCTTATCAGTGGCTTGAACCATTAAAACATCGACAAAATAGTCTTACTCATAGCCACAATGATGGGTTTTAGAAGGACAATGAGTTCCGCAGGACCATTAAGCCTATCAGCGTCAGAAAGACTAAACACTGAAGCATCGGGCGGAAACTCCCTGTTGGAAAATAGAACGACATAATGTCGGGAGGTTAGAATATTACGCAACCACAATAGTGGAAGATGAAAAGACTACGAGCTCCATGACAAATAAACATATCAGTGAAAACAATAACAAAAACATTGATGAGTGGAGCAGTTACAATGGCAGACACCTAGTTTACTTGGGAGCTGCAATGGTGGAAGGAAATCAGACTACCACCTTCGATCAAAGTTATAAAACTTTCTGATATGGTGTAGAAAAATCGTGAAAACGTTAAGTGCTCAGAAAATCTTAAGGTTGTACAGCAGTCTAAAAAGCTGGTCTCATCTCCAAAACAATGGCTTCATAAAGATCAAAATACCACCGACTCAAACTTCCACCAACCTCCGACAGTGCAAAGAAAGTCGAAAAAATCACATCACAACATCGGAATAGTCAAAGCTATCCGTCGGAAACATCATCATTTGGCTTCCACAACGGTGGCCCCATAGGGAAATATGGCTCCGATGCATGGTTAAATGAATTCTGAACAACCAAACTAAAAACGTTGAGTTCCAACAGACTTTTGGCTAGGCAGCAATGAAAACGTTTGTTTCACCTCCAAAACAACAGCGAAAACAAGAAATAGAATTCCGATATGAAAGAAAGAAATCGCAGATCAAAAGGGCAACATTTTAAATCCAACCTTCAAATTCCACAACTCAAGCAGTTTCAGACATAAGCAATTTTTTGAAAAGCATGAAAACAATTGACCTTAAAACAATCCAAACTTGTAGCAGAGGGGAAACAAAAATAGAGTTCATGGATCCAAACGATTCTAGGAAAGATAAAAATTAAGAGGAGGGTCCAAAATTTCAAAAAATTGGGAAAATAGTTGCAACTGCAATAGGGCCATACCAAAGTAGACGGTTTCGGCCCACATGGAAAAACAACGTTTTTCCATGTATAGGGCTCGACATATGTGGAAAAAACCACGATAACCATATATGTATGTCTCTATTTTTAAAATAGTCGTGTATAGGGCCGTAAACAAGAAATTCAGACGAAAAAGCTAATGAAACTTGGAAATTCTTGTGCAGGATGATTCTAGAGTGGAGAGAACATGAACATGAAGATGTTGATGAGGACGTGCAAGCTAATGTGATGGCTCAACAAGCATTGAGGGCTTGTGGGTTATACAAATTCTGGCACCTTGGAAGCTTGAGGGAAAAACCAAGGCTACTCCAACTGCTAGTAGATTACTGGGATCCTAACTTAGAGACATTCCAATTGGATGCGATGTCTCTCATCCTCGAGGTTGAGGATATCTATTTCATTATAGGATTGTACCAGAGAGAGGAATTGGTGAACCTATGAGCTCGTGGGATAGGAGGAGGCCTCACTATAGAGGAGTATATTGTTGTGTACTACCTCCCAGACACAGAAAAGGTTGGGAGCCAAATCCCAACAAACTCAATACGGAACCTAGGGTTGATGGCCATACTATTGGCACTTGGTAGGATAGCGGAGCTAGAATACCTCCTCCAGCATTCTAGGCCATTGATGTTCTATGCATTGGAGTGTATGTGGCCTACTATTTATGATTAGATTACCTCACTATTGAGCAACATGAAACAACATCTCACTGACTGCAATATGGGACAGGTGAAGAAATTTGGTTTTAGAAGCATCTTGAGTGCTTTATTTTTTAAGCATGTGTCGAGGCTAAGCCCAAGAGTTGATATTTCCCCACATAGTGCTCCGGATCTGTCTAAGCTACGATGGGAATATGTCATGTGGAGACTAGGAGGGGGGCATGTGGCCAACCCTTCCCCAGTAGATTTATTTCTTTGGTGGTCAGATGGTTTTCCTCATCATCAACGAAGGGGAAGAGGAGATGAGATCATGGGTGTGGATGCAGAGAGCATGCTCCAAAGAATTCACATGAACTTTGTTCAATTGGCACATAGAGTACCCATGGCACAAGTTAGGGAATTTCCTAAGGCCATGCAGCTCTAGGTGGTGGTTGTGACACATGCATGGGTGCGCTTATTCCATTGGCCAGCTAGAGTCATAGTGTCTTATCATGACTAGCACCCTCCTTCTCCCCAAGCTTAGAATCCCAGGTGTACTTTTTTGTTGTATGACCATGTAGTATATTTTGTTGGCTTGGAAGCCCCATTTTTGTATATGAAATCACATTTTTGGACTCATATTTTAATGAAAAATGTTTATGATGATCGGTTATTTTATTTACATGTGTACATGTGTTTGTGAATGCTTTGTCATTTGTGAAACAAATGCCAATCAAGTACATAATTTTCATATGAATCAGAAACTTGATTAAAATTTCTTGTAATGTGAATGTATGTTATGTTGTCCAATTTCCATTCTATAAACCTTACACACAAGAACCTTCGTAACAAAGTTGGATCCCTAAGATGATACAATCCATTTAGCTGTGAGACCACTAACTATGAATCAATATGTACCTAAAGAGAATGAATACCATGTGAAATGGCATCACGTAAAAACTCAATCAAGACACTATACTCGGAAACATTGTTTGATGAAGGTCGTAAACATACACCTCCTGAGGACAACAGTTGACCCGTAGGAGTAAAAATCACCCAATCAGTCGAAGCTGAGTTTTGAGTGTGGTAGCTAGAACCATCAACGAATCCTACATAAACCAAATACTCCATCGAGACATTCCACAACAAATAGAAGCAATTCCACAAACACGATCACCATAAGAGGACCAAAACTAAGCTATGCAAATGTACAATAATATACAAAAATCAGCCTTGGATGAAAATCATGCATAGTACTTCTTAAGATAGAGCCCATTTCTAGGCTCCTCCAAGGCCGTCTGCTCATAATTGACTAACTTGTAGGAACCTTTCTCTAATACTCGCTTGACCATGTAAGGTCCATGCCACATAGGGTTAAACTTTCCTACCACCAAGGGTTCCTTAGCTTGATCCCAGAAAAGGACCAAGTCACCTTCAGTAAACCTCATAGGGCGAACAGACTTATCGTACTAAACCTTAATGCAAAGCTTATTAATATTAAGAGACACTAAAGCATCTCGATGCTGCTCATCAAGTTGCTCCAAGTGTACCCGACGCTCTTCCAATGTGAAAGTTTCTGGTAAAAGCTCTACGACTATCTTCAAAGAAGCGATTTCACACTCAACTAGTAAGGTCAACTCAACCCCATGCACAAGATGATATGGAGAAAAATCGGTGGCAGTATTGATCGTGGTTCAATAAGCCCACAAAGAAGGATATAAAATGATATGCCGATTGGCATTTCTTTGTGCGATGGTTCATTAGGGAATGGAATTAAGTGACATGTTCACTGCTTCAACCTGTCCATTCATTTGAGGATAGTAAGAAGAGGAATTCTCTTTCTTATACCCTAACTTCAAGGACAACCCAACCATCATCTTGTTTTGAAATTTCTTTCCATGTTTAGTGAAAATCTCCTTCGGGATACCGAGCTGGGTGATAATCTAATTGAACACGAAATATGCAGTTGTCTCATTGTCGGCTTTAATAGTGGGAATAGCCTCTGCTTATTTCATGAAATAGTCAACAACCACTATAATGTGATGGTTCTGCCCAACTGAAGCTTGGTTGCAATCCATAAAATCGACCCCCCACTTAGTGAAGGGACTGACGATGATGATCGGATGCAAAGGGACAGGATGCAAGAACATGTTCCATGCAAACGCCTGGCAAGGGTGGCACCGCTTGATCGCATTAACACAATCTTTAAATATGGATGGCCAAAAATACCCTGCTCTCAAAATCTTTTGAGTTGTAGAAAGCCTAGATAAATGAACACCAAACGCCCCTCCATGGCAATCATTTAACACAACCTAAACCACTTCATGAGTTAAACACTGACACAAAATGGAATCAACCCCACAACGATACAAAGTGTTATCCATAATGAGGTAATTCTTCGCTACATGAGGTAGTCATCGATGCTCATCTCGCGAAAAGTGAGATGGAACCTTCAAGGTTTGCAAATAGACAATAATGTTCCCATACCATGGGTCCGCAATCAAAATGAGAAAAATTTGCTCATCAATGAAAGAGTCCTCATGAACCTCTCCCTCCTCCAAACTCAAAAAATCAGATATGAGATCAGTAAAAAATAATGACTTCTTTGATTTCACTGAAACAAACTCGAGTAAAATTCTTGCAATATCATAATCCACTTATTGTACTTTACCTCTATCAACCTTCTAATGAGGATGAACTAAAATGGATTAATGTGAGCCACAACCAAATTTTGGAGAAGAATGATATAATGCCTGAAATGTTGTACCACATGGATGGTAGCTAAGACCAAATTATCAGCGTGGGTATAAGAAAGCTTCGCATCAATAATGTTTTAGCTAATATAGTAGATGACATGCTCATGAGCTCCTCATCCTCTTGAACCAAGACCATACCAATCATCTCTTGAGACTCGACCACATATATCAAAAATTCATAGCTATCGTCGAGCGGACTAAGCATGGGGGCCAATGCTAAGGCTCTCTTTAAAGCATTGAAGGACTCATGGGCTCGCTCATCCTAGATAAACAAAGTGTCTTTCTTTAACAAACGCATAAAGACTTTAGTCAAATTGGAAAAATTAACTACAAATCTTTGCAAGAAGTCCACCATTCCTCGCAAACTTTGAATATATCTAATGTTACGCAAGGGAGACAAATGAAGTATTTCCTCAACCTTCAAAGGGTCAACCCTAATACCCTCCTTGGAAACGATGAACCCTAGTAAGCGACCAACCTTCATGCAAAAGACACACTTAAGAGGACTTAACTGAATTTGATAACAACGATATCTTTCAAAAACCAAATGCAAATGATAAGGATGACACAACCTAATCCAAGAGTGAGCAGCTAAGCCATCGAAATAAAATTCAATTATCTTTTTAAGATCCTGAAAGGTGAAGGTCATAGCCCATTGAAAATTAGCTACGACACTTTCAAGGCCGAAGGGCATCTTTTGATATGCAAAAGTTCCCCAAGGACAAATGAAAGCAGTCTTATGCTGTTCCTCGTGTTTAATTTGGATCTAATTATATCTTGAAAATCCATCCATAAAAGAAAAACCCTCACTCCCTGCACACTCATCCAAAATAGGATCAATAAATGGTGTGGGGAAGTTGTCCTTAGGACAAGCTCGATTCAAGTCTCTAAAATCAATGCATACATAGATCGCTCGCTGCTTCTTATCCAATGGAATGGGGTTTGACACCCACTCTCTCAAGGGAATGGGATAACTGAAGCCATCTTTGAGCAACTTCTCTATCTCTGCCTTAATAATGGGTGTTTTCCTAGGATTCATTCCATGCAACCATTGTCGAACAGGGTTAGCATCTGGTTAGGTTTTAATTTCATGTTCGATAATACGAGGGTCAATTTTTGACATTTCATCATACGACCAAGCGAAAACATATTGGAACTCTTTAAAAATCTCAGTGTATTCCTTAACCTCATTGGGGGAACAATCCACCCCAATGTATATGTTTTCAATCTTGCCAGGAACATGAGAAATGTTGATAGGTATAGTTGGTGACAAGTTGGCCATGTTCCCTTCGACATAATTTCTAGGAGAGCTAATGGGACCACGGGCCTTCCAAATTTCTTGCTTAGAATTGCCCTATAGTAATCACACTCTACACGATCAAGCTTAGGAAGAAAATAAGATCTATGATGCAACTCTCCCCAAGGTTGTTCTGACCCAGACATAGCCTCGAGAATAGCTTTGTTGATTAGAAAAATGTCACCAAGGTAGTCATGAGTGTGAGATGACTCAACTTCCCAAGCAGGAAGTGTATACGGGTCCTCCTCCTTTGTTCGTGAAGAGGAAGGACAAGACCTATTGAGGCCTGGAAAATCGTAGGCAACAACAGGAAGGGATTCTCCCCAATAAATGTTCCCAACTAGCCCATTACTATTTGGTATGGGGAATCCGTCCGATTTACGGTCCGGCTACCATAGGTCAAGTAACCAAAATAAGGGTTTTACTGGTTGCGGCCCGGTCCACCGTGTATGTTTTAGTTTTTTATATTTAAGTATGAGATGCAAGTGCCTATCTAAGAATGTAGATTGATAGAGAATACGAGGAGTGGTCACAATGTGATGCATAGGTTCTTACCTCTCATCTTAAACTCTCTCGCATCTAAATCACACACAGCAAGAAATTAAAACTAACTACCTAACCTATCCCTAGGGAGCAATATTATGATTCATTAATGAGTAATGTATTTTGTACATGCGTTACGAAAAAATCACAGATAGCTAATACTTGTTTCAAAATACATGAACATTTAAAGATATTTTAACAACCAAATAGCGAATTGTTTATGAACGACATTCATTACTCATAGTGGAAAATTCATAGAATAAACTAGAGAGCATTCATACAAGAAAATAGGTTCAAAGAATTAGAATGATCTCACCATTCATGGACACAAAACTAAAAAATGAAATAGTTCACATTCAACAAATCCATGGCACAACATTTGAAAAGTTCCACAAAGCTTTCTCCAACAGGAAACTTGTAATTTCTTTATGCAAAAGGAAATAGTTCTTCTTACATCAGATTCTCACAAAAATGTCTGGGAAAAAGTCCCTTATTCTATCTAACTCTCCTATACTTATACTACAAGCAAAACTCTTGGGATGCCCCTCGGTGACCTTTGGGCTCCCCCAACTGTTTTAATCTCACAATTTTGTCCTTTTGTGAGTGTTCATGATTGATACAAATGTTACATTTCAGATTTAAGGTTTTAGAGCGCTTTTATGAAAAGGGACCAGCTTGGTAACTGACGATTTTTTCCAAGCCTGGGCCTCTGCTTCTGTTGATTATGCTCAGTAATTTGTTGGTCCCTTGCTAGATCCTGTTGAGCTTAGACCTGACTTTCTTCTTTTCTTTCCTCATCTCTACCTCTGCATTTTCTTTCTCTTAAGCTAACTCCATTCTTCTTTGTCCTTCATCTATGTATTCTTTGCAGTAGTAATCATCACACTGAGGTGTGAAGAATATTCTAAGTCCATCTGCAATTAAAAAAAAAATTCATCATTATTTTGAACTGCATCTTTTCAACAAATGTAAACCATACTAACAATAGAAATGATCATCAACCTGAGGCCCTGTACTACACTCTCATTGTGAAAACCCCAAAATGATAAAAGAATATGAAACCTCCACTTCCCATAAGATAGGGTAAAAAAACACACAGAACAGGCAGGAAAAAACCCTCACCAATCGGAAAAACCGCTAAAGCATCGACAGGATAGTTTATTCACAGCTGCAACGGCGAGCTTCAGACATACAATGAGTTTCGCGATCAAATAAAAAACGTCGGTGGTTGGAGGTTCTCAGGACTAGCTATTCGACAGATAAACTAGCTAAGCCTCGGAAATATAGTTTACTGGAAAGCCGCAATGGTGGACGATGGACAGACTACGGGTTTCGCGGCACAATAAAAAATGGTGAAATAAAACACTAAACCTTCAGCATCGCACCTCGAACTCACTATAGAATCAAATGGTTAGTTTTCTAAAGAGCCACAATGGCGGAAGCTACATGGACCAAAATTTTCCCAGATTAGTAAAAATCGGGGAAAACCAGAACAAACCATCGGCGAAAATCAAACAAACCATCGACGAACAAAAAAAATACATGACAGATGGTTAGTCCGCTCCGGAGCCGCAATGGAGGGATTCAATTAGACTACAGACTCCACATCAACTGAAAACATCGGTGATCGGAACAACCAAAGACTAATCCCCCGATCAAATTTCCAACACAGTTCCGATAGTGAAAAGAGAAAAATCAAAAACCCCATGGGATCGACAAAGATAAAGGCTTCTGTCACAGTGCTCGCAATCTGCCATCCAAAACGGCGGCAACACAAAAAACCATTGCTTCGACGATACTGAAACAAAAAAAATGATATCAAAACAAAACGAACAAGTGCGTCGGCCAAAAAAAAGGATTTTCATCAGGACAATCATCATTTAGTTTCCGCAACGGTGACTGTGTAGGTAACTACGACCCTGATTTACTGTTCTAAAAAATTCTGGCAGCGATAACAATAATAAATCATCACGAAGCAAAAAGGTTTGAACCATTAAAACCACACATCGACAGATGCAAGAGCTGTCCATCAGCCTGTTCCCTATTTGTGCTCCGAAATGGTGGATGTATAGACAACTAAAGTTCTGATTCAAACTATGATCGCCCTTCCGATAGCGATAAAACCCAACATCAAAAATTCAAAGAATAGTTAGGTGTTTAAAATATTCTTGGCTAGGTAGCGATGAAATTAGTTCGTTTAACCTTCCATACAACTGTGGCATAAAAAAACTAAAGTTTAGAATCAAACACAAATAGACTTCCAATAGCAATGAAGGAAATCAAAAGACATCATTTTCAAATCAACTTTAAACTCCACAGTCCAAAGCATTGGCAGACAAAGGCAGTTTTTCGAAAAGCATGAAAATATTTCACCTCACTTCAACTTCAAACAACCTAAGTTTGTAGCAGAGGGAAAACAGAAACAGAGTTCAACAATCCAAACAATCTTAGGCAATATAAAAATTAAAAGGAGGGTCCAAAATTTTAAAAAATTTGGGAGAAAAGTTGCAACTACAACAATTGGCGACTACCTAGTGAACCTAGATATCTGGACAATTTCTTCCTTAAGTAACTGACTGTTTGACAATAAAACCAACATGTTGAATTCTTCCGGATGTCTGGATTTCCCAAATGGTAAATATATGTACTTTTCATCATTGATGATAGTCCAATTTGGGAAAATGGAAACCAAGATTTTAAACTCAAGATAACTCTTTTGAGGCTAGGAATATGAGTTTCATTATTACCTCTGTCTTTGGGTAGCTTACAACTTGGACACCACAGGATTGTAACATATGGTAAACATAAATATTCATTTGTTCCTCATTCCCATGGCATTTTGCACTTTTTTGTCCTTTATGAGTCCACCTACATGCCTTTCTTTCTGAATTTTTTATTCAGGCTCCTCTATCCATAGTGTCCTTTTGTGTGAGAGATGCATTTGACTTTCAGATCACAGACATAGAAGAACTTTGGCAATTTCGTACTTAAATGATTCAGTACTTTGTTTTGGTACCTATTGCTTTCTTAGGAGTTTTTTGACTCTTATCTGCCTTTTGGATTTCAATTCTTTGGCATGGGATCATTTATATAGAATATATTGTTTACCTTGCTTCCTTTCTATGGGTCTTTCGCTGTCACCCCCTAGGACATTTTTAAGTGTGAGATGGATGGAGCCTTGAAATAGTAATCCAGACCTTTTGATCCTGAGTTATTTTACAAGGATTAAGTAGGACTTCAATGTGTTCATAGCCATTTAGGAAAACTATTAATATAGAAGAAATTCTTTTAGATAAATCAATAGTACATAGTCTTATAATCAAGGTTTTAGTTAATCTAGAATTCTGATGCTCTCCATGCAACCAAAAGCTTGCTTCTTTTATTGAAATCAATCAAAATCTAAGCTAAAAAAAAACAGAAATAAAATAAATAAAAAATAAACAGCCAAGCAATCAATTTATTTATGTACAAGATAATCAAGAAATAAAAATCAAGAAAATAAAGTTTGAGAACTAAACCACTAACTGGTCAGTCCTCTACCCACCCCTATAAATATGGAAAATATGTAAGTTAAGGGGCTAGGCTTGACTACAAAATGAAAAAAACCTAACCATTATCAAAAACTACATCTACTAGTATTGAAGAAGCTATATCTGAAACTGAAGCTACTATTTTACAATCATACTCATCAGTCCGTGAAAACCGAAGGAGATTGGGCTGGGTGTCAGATATGTTGCTGGCTTCTTCTGATGCAAAGTTTCCCTGTTCAAGTTTAATTAGACAATTTCCCAATACAAAATTCAATGATTCATTTTTTTCATCCAATTGAGTGACATTGTGCTTCATGTGAGGCTCTCTCAATATTTTAATCTGATTTGGGCTCCATTTATGAGGCAACCACAGATGTGACCAATCTGATGCAAAATATCCATTTAACCTTGCTGACCAGTCTCGATTTAAAACAAGTCCATAAACATCAGAAATGTCTGCTACCACAATGTCAATGTACTGGCATACCTTTTTATTAGCAGATAAATGAATCATGACATCTTCCAATTCCCCAACTACTTTCACATTGGTCCTGTCCAGCTAGTTGGCTTAGGTTGTCCATTTATCCTTTTGCAGACTGATAATGGCATGACATTGACTGCTAACCTTGAGTCTACTAAGGAATTGTGCACATTATGGTTTAAAATCTCGAAAGTCAAGAGGAAAGGTGGGGTTTTAAACCTAGCCTTACCTCCCAAACTTGCTTCAATAATTTCTTCTACCGGTTGGTTGTTGGTAGGAAATTCTTCCTCTGATGCTTCAAGTGCTTTTGACAAATTTTCTTTTTGTTGAGTTACATTGCATGTTTCAAATAATGCAAAATTTTCCTTTAACTTTTTGATATCTTCCACAATGTCATACCCCATCTTATGCTCCGTGAGATTCATTTTTACATTATCAAGCTTCTCCTCAGCAGGCTTAACATACATGTTGATTTGCTTCGGATCCCAAATGGTAATGGTAAATTTAGGAATTTCATCAGCGATGTTGTTCTTATGTAGCTTCTTCACATTCTCTTGCAATTTCTTAATTTTCGGAAGTATTGAATTATCTTTATTCAACAAACCTCGACTTCTCGTTGAAACATTCATTTCTATTGTTTCTTCTTGTTCTAGTGAACCTTATTCTGTATCACAAATAAAGACACAATCCCATAACACCAAAGCATCATCCTCTTGTTTTTCTATGGATTTACCACCCTTTCCTTCCTCATCATTAGCCTCTGTTAGTTTGGAATCCAACAGCTGATTCATCACTAATGTCATTGAATTTATCCATTGAGGAAATTTTTTTTCAGAATGGGGCTGCTGGTGAAAGGTGCAGAAGTTATCCATACCTACCTCTGTTAAGTTCATTGATGTAGGAATGTGTGGAGGAGTTTTAGACTGATTGTTATCCTCTCTCCTTTTATAGTAAGGATTGTATGCTTTCTGAGCCTCCTTTTCCTTTTCCAAATCTATTATTCTGTTGGAAAGTTTTTGCATCATCTTTAACATTTCTTCAAAATCATGTGACTACTCCTCTTTAGGTTTAGTAAATAATAGGGATTTCTTCCCAAACATTTTCTCTCCTGACTGCTCAAGATAATCTTCTATGCTTTCTTTTTCATCTTCTACTCTCTCAGTTTCTTCATAAGTCTCTGACAACGTAGGTTTGACTTGCACCTTGGAAAACATGGCCAATTTAGTCCCTAAAGCTGAAGTATAATACTCAATCAGAACTTTATCAGAATGCTTATCAGCTGCAGAAAAATTCTTAAGATAAGTAGCAAACCTTTGGGTGAAACGATGCACTTTTTCTATTCTTTCTTTCTTTAAAGCGCACAAACCTTTCATGAGAGCTGCATGAGTTTTCTGTGATGCATATTTATTTCTGAATATTCTTTCAAAAGTATCCCAGTCTGGGATTGAGTTTGCCGGCAGAGAAAAATACAATGAAGCTGCTTCCCCTTTAAGGGTATGTGGAAAAAGTCTGCAGACTACATCTTTGTGCTGTCCAGCTCTTAGTCCTTATATGGCCAAGTAAAATATTTGCAAGTGATCATCTACTAAAATATTTTCACTTGGGTCAAACTTGGGCAGCATTTTCTCAAAAGCATGAGGTAAGTCATGCAAAGGAGGTGTTAAGTTTAGAGGTGACCTGGCTTTCCAAGCAGGTGGTGGATTTGGTGGGTTGGGTGGTTGGTTTGCATTTACACCTGCCATGAGTTTGGGTGGAGAGTGAGGTGGTGAGTCAATATGAGTATGAACAGGTAAACAGTAAGGGGTCTCTAGGCCCACTTGATTCAAAGGATGAACAACTTCCTATAAGGATGTTTCTACCAGTTCTTCCAAATCTCCAACCAACACTGAGTCTTCCAATACAGGATGGTCGTTCTTCTTGTACTCTCTTCTAGGCAAGTTAGGGATAATCGGTAATCCTTCGATCTTCTTCGCATAAGCCCTAGTAAATATTCTCAAATCATCAACAACTTCATTGTCCACTGAATAAAAGTGTTCTTTCCACTTCTCTTCAAGAATTGGATTGGGAAACAAACCGCTTTCTGAACTTTTACCAGTGGAATAATCTCAAGAAAATGGGTTTCCTCGGCCATCCATGCACTGACGACCCTCCTTCTAGTGCCAAAAACTGTTGAGGCCTAGAAAATCGTAGGCAACAACAACAAGGGATTCTCCCCAATAAACGTTCCCAACTACCCCGTTACTATTTGGTATGGGCAATCTGTCCGGTTTATGGTCTGGCTACCGTAGGTCAAGTAACCAAAATAAAGGGTTTTACCTGTTGTGACTCGGTCCACTGTGTATGTTTTAGTTTTTTATATTTAAGTATGAGATGCAAGTGCCTATCTAAGAATGCAGATTGATAGAGAATACACGGAGCGGTCACAATGTGATGCGTAGGTTCTTACCTTTCGTCTTAAACTCTCTTGCATCTAAATCACGCACGACAATAAATTCAAACTAACTACCCAACCTATCCCTAGGGAGCAATATTATCATTCATTAATGAGTAATGTATTTTGTACATGCATTACGAAAAATCACAGATAGTTGATACTTCTTTCAAAAGACATGAACATTTAAAGATATTTGAACAACCAGATAGCCAATTGTTTATGAACAAGATTCATTGCTCATAGTGGAAAATTCATAGAATAAACTAGAGAGCATTCATACAAGAACATAGGTTCAAAGAGTTAGAACGATCTCACAGTTCATGGACACAAAACTGAAAACGAAATAGTTCACATTTAGCAAATCCATGGCACAACATTTGAAAAGTTCCACAAAGCATTCTCCAACAAGAAACTTGTAATTTCATTATGGAAAAGGAAATAGTTCTTCCTACATCATATTCTCACAAATCTGTCTGGGAAAAAGTCCCTTCTTCTATATAACTCTCCTATACTTATACTACAAGAAAAAATCTCGGGCCGCCCCTCGGTGACATTTGGGCTCCCCCAACTGTTTTAATCTCACAATTTTGTCCTTTTGTGAGTGCTCATGATTGATACAAATGTTACATTTCATATTTAAGGTTTTAGAATGCTTTTATGAAAAGGGACCAGCTTGGTAACTGATGAAGTTTTCCAAGCCTGGGCCTCTGCTTCTGTTGATTATGCTCAGTAATCTGTTGGTCCCTTGCTATATCCTATTGAGCTTAGACCTGACTTTATTCTTTTCTTTCCTCATCTCTACCTCTGCATTTTCTTTCTCTTAAGCCAACTCCCTTCTACTTTGTCCTTCAACTATGTCTTCTTTGCAGCAGTAATCATCACACTGAGGTGTGAAGAATCTTCAAAGTCCGTCTGCAGTTAAAACAAAAAATTCATCATTAATTCGAACTGCATCTTTTCAACAAATGTAAATGATACTAACAATAGAACTGATCATCAAAGTGAGGACCTGTACTGTGCTCTCATTGTGAAAACCCCAAAATGATAAAAGAATCTAAAACCTCCCCCACCCATAAGATAGGGTAAAACACACACACAAAATAGCCAAGAAAAAACCCTCATCGGTGGCAAAAACCACTAAAGCATCGACAAGATAGTCTTATTCACAGCCACAATGGTGGGACTCAAACAAACAATGAGTTTCGCGATCAAATAAAAAACGTCGGTGGTCAGAGGTTCTTAGGACTAGCTAGTCGACAGATAAACCAGCTAAGCATTGGAAAGATAGTTTACTGGAAAGCCGCAACGACGGATGATGGAAAGACTATAGGTTCCGTGGCACAACAAAAAAAAATGAAATAAAACACTAAACCTTCAGCATCGGACCTCGAACTCATTAGAGCATTGAATAGTTAGTTCGCTAAAGAGCTACAACGACAGAAGGTACATGGACCAAAAGTTTTGCAGACCAGTAAACATCGGGGAAAACTAGAACAAACCATCGATGAATGGAAAAACTACATGTTGGATGGTTAGTCCGCTCTGGAGCCACAATTGTAGGATTCAAATAGACTACAGACTCCACGCGAACTGAAAACATCAGCGATCGAAACAACCAAAGACTAATCCCCCGATCAAATGTCCAACACAGTTCCGATAACAAAAAGAGCAAAATCAAAAACCCTGTGGAATTGGCAAAGATAAAGGCTTCTGTCAGAGTGCTCGCAATCTGCCATCCGAAATAGAGACAACACAAAGAACCATTTCTCCGATGATAATGAAACAAAAAATGCCGATATCAAATCAAAACGAACAAGCACGTCGGCGAAAAACAAGGATTTCCATCCGGTAAATCATCATTTAGTTTCCGCAACAATGGTTGTGTAGGTAACTACAACCCTGATTTACTGTTCTAATGACTTTCGACAGCAATAACAACAATATATCATCACGAATAAAAAAGGTTTGAACCAATAAAACCATGCATCGGTGGACGTAAGAACTATCCATTATCCCGTTCCCTATTTGTCCTCCGAAACGGAGGCTGTATAGACAACTAAAGTTTCAATTCAAACTTCGATTTCCCTTCCGATAGCGATAAAAACAAACATCAAAAATTCAAAGAAAAGTTAGGTGTTCAAAATATTCTTGGCTGGGCAGCGATGAAATTAGTTCGTTTAACCTCCGATACAACTATGGCATAAAAAAAACTAAAGTTTTGACTCAAACACAAATAGACTTATGATAGCAATGAAGGAAATCAAAAGACATGATTTTCAAATCAACTTTAAACTCCACAGTCCAAAGCATTGGCAAACAAAAGAAATTTTTCGAAAAGCATGAAAACAGTTGACCTCACTTCAACTTCAAACAATCCAAGTTTGTAGCATACGGAAAATAGAAATAGAGTTCAGCAATCCAAACAATATTAGGCAAGATAAAAATTAAAAGGAGGGTCCAAAATTTTAAAAAATTTGGGAGAAAAGTTGTGGCTGGAACAAGACTCTACAACAAGACTGATATTATCTTGATAAGCCATCAACGTAGGTAATGACATCTTCGTCTCGATAGGTATAGAATTTTCACCTGAAATACTCAGAGAAGGAAGAGTCCAAGGATATTCCATATGCGAAGTGTGAAAAGAAACCAAACTCAACGAGGTCAAAGCCCTACCAAGACTAGAACCAATCATAAGAACAGGTGTGGCACAATTAAAAGTTCCCATCAAAGAAGGACACATTCCCGCCCCAACATTTTCAGTTGCCGGCTGAGAATGATCAATAATTGGGATAGAATCTCCTAGTGATGCTTTTGAACTAGAACTGTGAAAAGATCTTCGATCGATCATAAAAATATTCCCATCCAAAGGAAAACAAACAACTTGGAATAGGGATGATGCAGCCACTTGCATGTTATAAATCCAGTTCCTACCTAGTAAAATATTGTAGTTGAGGGGTGCATTAACCACCTCAACCTCAATATAAATGGTCTTCCCACCCAATTGGACCTCAAGGGAAGGAAGTATACCATGAAGCCGAAAAGATATTCCATCAAATGCAGTCAACATGGTTCCTGACTTAGACAATGTAGGACAACCCAAACCCTTCCAACAGGCTAAAGACATCAGGGAAGACGCAACTCCTTCATCAATCATTGTGCACTTGATGGTGTTGTTTATACACTCTACATGAATCAAAAGGAACACATAGTAAGGAAAGTGAGGCTGGACTCCATGAGTTTCAAATTTAATCACTGAAGGAGAGCTTCCATTAGCCATTCGAAGAGAAGATAACAAGGTATTCCTTTGTGGAGGACATGTCTGAAGAACTTCTAAAGCAGACATGGCACAAGGATTCTGGCCCAAATCCTTGAAAATATAATAGTTTTAGGTGGCTCAGGCATTAGGATTGTTCCTCGAATGCTTCAATACTCCCTTAGGAATGCGAGGTGGAGCTTCAATCTTGTCACTAGGATTTTCAATACGCAAAGGGCTCTTAGGTGGATCAGGTTTCTTTCCTTCGTTAGGTTGTGACGTACCATAATCCTTAGCATGCATCACAACATTTTTGACATCCATCATGTTGATGCAACCATGGAAACTAATGGTGTCTGACGGGTTTTGAGTTCCACCAGAAGCACTACCAGGATCAATGGTCATTGAATTCATATTCTGGTTTTGTGGTAAAGGATTCGTCAACACAGGTGGGATCTATACGATGAACTTTGAGGCATATTCTATCTGAGGGAATAAGTGAGTGAGGTGATCATCCCCTCAAATATTACAAGGAAATTTAACGTTACGTTTAGGTTTCTTGTCCCCCCCAGCATTATTGTTGTTCTTGTCATTATTATCATTTTCATTCCTATTCCCACCCTTTCAATTGTTTTTACCTTTCTTCTTATTCTGTCTAGGTTGTTGGTTACCTTTCTAGTTCGAAGATTGCATTAAAATTACATTCATCATTTGGGAAGGATGAGATGAAGCCGTAGCTTGTCCCAACGCAGGATGGTTAATAAACAACTTATTCATTTGGTTTGTAAGAGAGTCTGCGATTTTATCACTTGCGGAGTCAACAATTCCATTGGCATGTGTCTAAGGTTTGAACTTAGGGTTGAAATTAGATCTAGGTGTGCTCAGTATGATCTCATACAAGATCCCAGATTGAGCATAAATCAAATCTAACTCCTGATCTCAGAATATAGCTTGTTCCTTATTCTAGACTCTGGATGTGGAAACATCCTTTGCGATATAAGGAAATAAAGACTTGAGGAACCACTCCAAAAGGAAATTTGGTGGAATGAATGACTTAATAAATATCTTCCGTCTATGCCACTCTCGAATGTGATCATATATATGGGTGGATTTGTCTTGCTAGAATGTCGACAAGAGTTCAGTATCGACATCATAAGTTGTAATGCATGGGTAGCTGAACATGATTGAGGAAGGTCATAGATAGGTCATTAAACGATGTATAAGGCCTCCAAGGTAACTCTATATACCATTTCACCATAGGACCCATGAGGGTGTGTTGAAATATCCTTAAACAAACTGAATCATGATTCAATGAGTTCGAAGAGAACCACAGGTGAAAGGTTGTAACATGCTTACTAGGGTATTCATCAGTCTTACCTTCGAACTTTGGAATGTTTGAAGGAATCTTAGAAGGAATGACTGGCCATGTTGGGTCGTGAGATGCCAGGTCATTAGTCAATGTCGACAAGTGAAGTAAATTTAACGTTGCAAGGAAAGGGAGCCTAGGTTTACCCATTTAATTCCATGCTCCTTGATAATACTGGTTCATATAGGTATGATTGTTATAGACATCATGTCCTTGGCCAGTGGGATATTAACCTCCTACCATTTGACCCTTGTAGGGATGCATGGGTGTATTGTAGTTTCGATTACCTTGAGGCCGGGTTGCTATGAAGCCATAGTTAGGAGACTGATAAGCGGGTTGATACCCAGACCCATAAGGTGTATAAGTTTGTCAATAAGACACTCCATAAGATGGTCCATGAGATGTTCCATAAGATGGTACATACCCCGCTGACACATAAGGAGGCACATATCCTTGTGACACTATGGTGTGAGTAGACAAATAACGAACATGGATAACGACTGACTTAGGAAGATGATATGTCATCAAAAATGCATTTGAAGGAACCGGTTTTGAAGACAATGGAATATGGGAAGGGATATAACTTGTGCCCCTGATATTCACATGTCTAGGTTAAGTTCCATGAATGGGAACAACTGTACTAGGCGTAGGATGCATGTGTGAAGATACTCCCACCACAGGGATGGAAGGTGCAATATGACTATTACTACCAAACCTCTCCGCTTGGAAATGAATGGAAGTGCCCCCAGGAGCAGCACTAGGGTCAAAAACCAACTCAAAATTGGATGTCAGATCGGTCTCAATAAGGTTTGGAATGCCATACCTAATTGTGCTAGTGCTTGTGGGTGCATGTTGAGTCTCACCGCTCGAAATATGTGACCAATACTGGAGGTCCATGCTTATGTAATCTAGGAATTGTGATAAATCATCATGTGATTTCCCAGCCATTGGTTGACTGGAGCGTACCGAAGTCCCATATGTGCTTGAAGGTTCAACCTCCCAAATGGAAGGTGGAGAAGTGATGCACTTCGGGATCTTAGAATCATGGTGACTCATGGCGATATATGTGTGTAAATCAAAGTGAGAATTACTCCGCCTGGACTGTCTGGTTCTCTCTCCCAAAGGAGGAGGATACGTAGAAGGAAAAATTCCTGCTAAACGATGAGAACGGTGGGGTGCCACACCTGAATCCACTATGAATCAACAAAAAATAAAATACTTAAATTAGCTACACAACTCTAAGCAATATAGCGTACACATAGCACACTCCTAAGAAAATATACAACTAGATTACAATCAAACAAATGGTATGATATGTGATCTCTCGAATGCAGTAAGTATGCCTCACCTAGGAGAGGCTTGAGACTCCCATACACTACAAGAATAGGTATGCAAACAATTATAGTGGCCCTAAGCTTCAATGTGTAAAGCGACTGTGCTGTCCGACCCCTACCTGTCCAAGTCACCTACAAAATAATCTCTACAAGTACCCCCTGCGATACCTAGGTAGGGAAACTAAGTTCACCCTAATATAGCCAATGCTTAGGAAGATAGTCACAGGAGGGATTGACTGTATGGGTAGGGTAGTAGAGCCTGAAGCCATAAAGCATGAACCGATACCTCAAAATCCCATAGATATGAATACGATCCTAGAAATATCTCTAGCGCTCATAGAAAGTGACCAAGGGCTATCACAATCACAATCATGTATGTTTCCTTGTGCTTAACTCTTTTGTAAGAGGAGCATCCTAAGAAACACTAATTATACCAAGGATTTGTGTCTCTCACCTGGACAAACACCTATTTGTTGTGTTTAGTAGTCTTGGAGAATTGAATCACAATGAACTATTCCAATACTCTAAAAACCTAAGCTTGTTGATGAACCCTATAAAATAAAAGTGTGTAATTCATTTTAATCAAGTGTTGATTTTAATGGCTATGATTACTCAAAGGGAAATGGTCGCGCAACTCATGAAATTATGACTCAGTAGTGAAATAAATGTGTACACCTAACAAACGATGCCAAGTGAAATTTTGTTGAATGAAAAATGGGGTATACCGCTACATGAGATGCAATTTTTTCCTTGAAATGAACATGCAATCATTGCTAAATGAAAACCTGACTATAATTTCAATAAGCAAACCTAATGCGAGTACCATGTGAGGGAAAGAATGCAAAAACACATAAGAATGAAAAATAAAAATATTTTTGAAATAAATGAGATGTAAAAGCAGCAAAAAGACTCTAACACTCTCAAACCTTGCAACCACTAACAGACAACATCCAAGCAAGGTGCCAAGATAAAACAAATCTAATGCACTAATCCAAAAAAAAAAGAATGAATGACAAAAACAAAACCTAATTAAAAATAAATCAAAGAAGGTCTATGGTAAGAAACAGAGATTGTATACAGACACCAACAATACCCAAGAAGAATCAACAATAATCAAAACTCACCCAGCAACAATCAATCCTCCAAATAAATCTCAAAATAAAATCATACGTGATTGTTAATAGTAAAACTGCGTACATACACGGGAATTCAAGAGAAAACCATGTGTATACGTGACTGTGAAACAAATACTCGCATACAGGAAGAAAAGGAGGGAAAAATGATAAGCCAAGGTCAAATTAATCCTACAGGACACTACTGGGAAAACATACCTCGATACCTAACATAGAAACAAAGAAATAAATATCAATTCAAGCACATTGTATACCAAATCCCCAAAGAAAAACAACTACAAACCTCCCGAGCGGAGTCGACAATTCTTTTACGGAGAGAAACTTCATATGGATTGGGGGTACCACAATGGATAGTATGACACCAGAAATCAATCCCTTCCCATATGAAAGAGAAATAAAAACATCTAACACTAAGGGATGTATATCGTACCTTATTCCGGATGGTTGAAGTAGATCGCCGTTGAGCTTTTCCAATCTTGCTTGTATTTCAAATTCACTCTCAAAAATAGCAAACAAAACAAACATGATATATAATAATGTGTTATACCTACTCTAGAATATATAATCAATCATGTATAAGAAAGTAAATACATCCATGGATTCAATATTCATATTTAACATGTACATGCATTGGACAGGAAAATATATTTCTATTAATAAAACATAGATACAATAGTGACAAACTCTATCGACACTTATGCGAACCGGAGAAACCGAGTCCTACACCACTTCAATCCTCCATCTCTCGATAGCAATCTCACAAAGAAAATACAATCTTGGGATGAACACTATGTGATCCAAAGGGACAAAGGGATGGAGACTCAAGTAGAATAAAAACTAAGGAAACAATGGACTATAGTTTCTTTACTCTTGAATTTCTCCTCCAATGTATCGAAGATGATCAATATATAGCACTCCAAATAGGTAATGGAGGGTCGAATACGGGCGTTCTCAAGGAATTTGGAAGGCCAAGAGTCAAGTTATTTTGACTCATATAAGGAAAGCTCCAAAAATATTTGTCTTTATGTACACATCTTGATGTACGTGGGTTTGAGGTCAAAAGCCGCGTATACATGTGATTATTGCTTTAAAAGTCATGTATAGGTATAAACATGTGATTTTTTGTGATAATATTGGAATATCAAAGTATAATATAAGTCCATGGGGTCCAAAGACTCTATAGAGGGACATGGAAGGCCATAAAGGTGTGATATACTAGGTGAGTTAAAATCAGCTATAACATTAATGAAGTAGGCATGGACCATCTATGTACTTTCCATTAGGAGCATCATTCTGAAAAAAGCTGCCCGTAGTGGATAAAATCAATGAATTTGGTTATGAATCAATTGTTAGATGCCCAATTGACAGAGCCTGATGTAAAAGAAGAGCAAACCAATGAGCCAGAAGAAACAAATGAAGAAACCACGATCGTATTATGGGATTGGGAACCTACATTGGTGGTGAACAAAGAACATCCTACTAAGGAGATTCAAGTTTCGTCAGATAATGTTACGACTAGAAGTAAAGGATCGGTAGTGGATGAAATTTTAGTATTTCCTAAAATAAAGAAGATAAAAGAAAACATGAAGAAAATTCTCAATACTACTCAAACAACACCTAAGTCTAATCTGGTAAACATAAGAGAGACAAACCCAATAGTCAACAAGCAAGTGAAGACCATGATAAATAAAACATAAGGAACTAAGAAAGGTTTGGTAGAACATGAGATGGGGTATGATATTGTTGAATAAATTAAGAAAACAAAAGCAAATATTTCTCTATTTGAATTATGTAATATTCCTCAGCAAAGAAAGAAAAGTATGGAATCCTTTGATCCACAGCCCAAAAGTATCCTAGAAGACATTGAATCTGATATTGAAGTTAATGAAGCAAGCATTGGAGGAAAATATAAATATCAGACTTAGTATTTTTTGTTATTATTTGATATTTTTTATCACAACTTACTTAACTATTTGATAGATTTTGTAGCTTCATCAAATGTCATGCCACTTTCAACATGTATGAAAATTAATGATCAACCCACACCATCTCCATCTTGAATAGTTCAACTGGATAGATCTGATGTCAAAGTCATACGGGAAATGAAAGGTATGTTGGTTCAATTTTCTATAGATGCTAGAGTTTACCAGTTCATAGATATCATGGTAGTAGTATATTGAAAGCTTATTGATTAATATTGAGCAGGGACTGGTCAACAAAACTTAATGGTTACTTTGGAACCGATTGGTCTCACATGTGGTTGCCATATCAAAATATTCAAAATCAGATTAAGATATTGAGGGAACCACATATGAAATATAATGTAAATCAGTTGGAAGGGAAGAATGAACCTATAAATTTATCATCTTCACTTTTGGGAAACTCCTTTTTAGAGCTTGAGCTAGGGAATTATCAAGTTGAAGAATTCAGTTGTGAATCAAACACGTAGTTAGATCTCCTTCAATTTTCACGTACTGATGATATTGACTGTAACATAGTAAATTTAGTCACTAACATAGGAAATGATACTAACCAAGTAGAGTTAGAAGATAGGTTTTGGTCCTTATATTTTTATGGTTCTAAAATGCAAGAGGGATCAGGAGCTGGTTATGTCCTGATTTATCCTGAAAATAATAAACAGTTCCTCTCTTGTAAGCTAGAGTTTGAGTGCACAAACAATACCATCGCATATGAATCTCTAGTCTAGGGACTGAAGAAAGACATTGAGCTTAATGTTAAAAATTTAAAAGTTTTTCGGTGATCCTGAGATAGTGGTTAGGCAAGTTAGAGACACAATTCATTGTTTATCACCGCACCTAAAAGGATATCAAGCTGAAGTATGGAATTTGATAGCACATTTGAATGCTTTTAATATAAAATCAATTCCTAGATGACGAAATGTTGCAGGTGGTTTTTTAGCTACTTTTGCCTCCAGGTTAGTGCCAACTAATCATAAGTGTTCTATTGAACTTATTTTCAGGCCATCAGTAGTAGATAATATCACAAATTTGAGGGTGTTTGGTGACGATGAATAGATTATTGATTTTCTGACCAATGAGGAAGTGTTCAAAGAATCTGTAATTAATGATGAAGAACATCAGACAAAGTTTATAAAATGGAGAATTGACCAAAGGATTAAAGACACTTGAAGGAATGTTTGATTTACAGAACAAATTCAGAAAAAACCAGCCAACGTTAAAACCAACAGTTCATCGATGCAATATGAGTTGATAAATTTAGGGACGGAAGTTGAACCCAAGTACGTAAATTTGGGAAAGTGTTGCTTGCCTGGAGAAAGGAGCTGGTTTATTAATTTGTTTCAGAAATATAAATATAAATTTTCTTAGACATATGAATACCTAAAGACATATGACATGCACATAATTCAACATATAATTCCTATCAAGAGATGTGTAATACTATTTCAGAAAGAAATCAGGAAAATGCATCCAAAGTTAGAACCTTTAATCCAAAACGAGGTAAAGAAGTTACTAGATGCAAAGATTATATCCATGGTTCGACATTCCCAATGGGTGGATAATTTGGTTCTAGTAAGAAAGAAGCCAGGAAAGATAAGGTTGTGTGTTGAATTCCAAAATTTGAATAGAGCGTTAGATAAACATAATTATCCAGTTCTATAAATGGAGCAAATTCTTCAGATGGTATCAAGCTCAGAATTGTTCTCCCTTTTAGATGGATTTTCAGGCTATAATCAAGTATTGGTGGCCAAAAAATATAGACTGAAGACTACATTTCACACAAAGTGGGGAATGTTTTCTTATAGGAGAATTCCATTTGGCCTCATAAATATTGGAGCTACATTTCATCAGGCCATGGATATCTCATTACAAGGACTAATCAGCCACTGTGTAGTGGTGTACTTAGACGATGTGACAGTTTTCTCTAAGAAAAGAGAATATCATGCTTTTCACTTAAAACAAATTTTCAATCACTGCAGAAAATATGGCATATCTTTACATCCAAAGAAAAGCATCTTCATAGTTCTAGAAGGAAAATTGTTGGGTTGTATCTTTCGAAAGAAGGGAATGTCCATATACCCAGAGAGAGTTGAAGTTATATCTCATATTCCCTTACCCATAATACAAAATCTATGTAATCATTTATGGGTACTATAAATTCTGTTCAAAGGTTTGTACCAGACTTTGCACAAATAGTAAAACCTTTGTAGCAAATGGTGAAGCAAAGTGTACAGTTCAAGTGGACAGATATCGAGAAGTTTTCCTTCAAATACATCAAAACAACAATAGTTCATGAACCTTCATTAAGGAGTCCATACTTTGAAAATGATTCCATTCTATACACCTTTGCTTCAGGCAATTCTCTTGCAGCGGTGCTCACTTAGAAAGGAGAATTGGGAGATGAATTCCCAATATCACTTATGAGCACTGAATTACAAGGGGCTGAATTGAATTAACCTACTATAGACAAGCAAGCATGTGCAATCCTTAAATCAGTAAAACAATTCAGGCCTTATATTTTAAAAAACATGAAAAAGTGATTGTTTTTCATCCAACTATCAGGTCCCTCTTCATACAGAAAGAATTGGGTGAGCGAAGAGGAAACTAGGTGACAACACTACAAGAGTATGATTTAGAATTTAAGCCATATACTATTATTAAAGGGAAAAGACTATGCAAGTTGCTTGCGTAAGATCATACTCATGAAGATTGTGATTGGGAGAATGAAGCTGAGTTAAAATTTATTGATGTATGTCCCACCTTCACTACTCCTAAATATTGGTATAGAGATTTAGTGCATTGCCTCCAGCAAGGAAAATTACCAAAGAATTGGAACTCGAAGCAGAGAAGGCCACTTTGGTTGAAGTCAGCTTCCTACCAGATAATCAATGGATTTATCTTCAGAAAAAATTACGATGGAGTTTTTATGAGATGTCTTGAGCAATAAGATGAATCCAAAGTAGATAAGGAATTGCATGACAGCCCTGCAGGAGGAAATTTTGTCTGGAGATACTACCACCCATAAGATTCTCAGAGTTGGCTACTAATTTCCAATGATGTTCAAAGATTCTCAAGCTTATGCGATAAAATGTGATGTGTGCCAAAGGAGCGGTGGTAGATTTCCGAAAACAACTAGGTCATTATAACCTGTTATTATTTTAGAACCATTCAAATATGGGGTATAGAAATCATTGGGGAAATCAATCCGAACTCTTCATTGCAACATTGATATATCCTCACAACTACAAATTATTTCACAAGATGGGTTGAAGTGGTTCCGCAGCATAGAGTGAACAAGGATGTTGTCATCAACTTTTTGCAAGAGAATATTATGACCAGGTTTGGGGTTTCAATTTCCCTTGTTTTTGATAATGCATCTTATTTATCATCCATTAAGATAACTGAATTTTCTTGTGAAAAGGGAATAAAATTACATTATTCAGCAAATTATTATCCTCAGGGAAATGGGTTAGGAGAATCAACAAATAAAAATCTCATCCGATTTTTAAAGAAAAATGTTATTGAAAATCAAATAAATTGGCACACAACACTTCCCAATGCACTATGAGCAGATAGGGTCACCCCAAAAAATTCCTTAGGAGTGTCTCCTTATACTCTGTTTTATGGGAAATAAGCTATCTTACCCCTAAACATTATTCTTCCATTCTCGCAATTCTCTCAAGCCTCTCAGGGATTTGGTAGCAAAAATATTACAAGCTTGTATTAACACTCTGCTGAAACTCGAAGAATCTAGACAAAATTCTAAAGAGAGATTTAACCAACATCAGGACATTGTCAAGAAGTGGTTTGATAAGCGAAAATATGGGAAGGGGAACTTTGAAATAGGAGACTTTGTTCTAAAGTGGGATCACCCACATGAAGAGAAGGAGAAACATACCAAATTTTAACATCTATGGGTTGGATAATATCAAATTGCTGAAAGCTTGGCCCCTCAACTTATAAGTTGCAATATTTACAAGGGAAGGAAGAGAACCTTCCTATGAATGGCCTTGTTCTCAAACAATAATTCACCTAATTTTTTGGGGGGAAATACTTTTGTATATAAATAAATCCTTTATTTTTTGTTCTTTTTTTTTCATTTAGTTTTCTTCCTTTTTCTGATTTAATTTGATTTCCTTGATTTTCGCTTAGAATAAACCAGCTCATAATTTGATTCTTGGAGACATAGGAATTTGAATAAACACAAGAATATTTGAAAGTCAAGAGTTGCTTACAGGAAAACATGTATGGTAAAATTTGATCAAATCTGAGATTCTTTAATTATTGATAGACTTCAGAAAGTGAAGGTAGTTTCAAGACCACATTGTAGTCATTTAAAACTTATCAAATAAATAAGGCTCATGAGCTATAGAGTACTATTTTGGGGCTCCACCCATCCTCATACTAATATCTGTCCTAAGAAGTTGACCATGGTAGACCCACGGAAAGGAAGCAGGACTGATAGATGTATAAGATTCAAAATAATCCCATGCTACAAATTTAAATCCAAAAGTCTTATAGTAATGAGTGGAAATTCAAAAACAAATAGTCTACATATAAGAAGATACGTTGAAATAAAAACCAATAGATCAAAAAGTATTGCACAGAGAGGTTCTTCTCCATCCATGAGCTTGAAACAAGTTTATTACTCACAGAAAAGGACATTATGGATGGAAGAACCCATTCCAATTTCTCGAAGTAGAAGAAGAAATCAAGGAAGACTCAAAAGACAAATGTCATTAAAATAAAAAAATAATCAAAATAATTCTAACAAGAATGGGAATGAAGAAAAAATGAATACATCTATCTAACCTTGTTATGATCTTGTGGAGTCATATCTAGTGGAAAAAAAAAGACAGAGGAAAAATGAATCTCATATTTTGATCCCAAGAGAGTTATCAAGAATTTTAATAGTGGTTACCCTACTCCCAAAAGACTACAATTAACGTGATGCAAATTTTTTTACATCTGTGGATAAGTATAGCTTCTTAAATAATCTCGAAGATACATTGAAGAAATTACTATGTATTCATAATCAAGTACCATGTAGCAGTCTTGTTTTTCAAAGACAGTTTCCTCAGAGATATTTGTTCACCAAATAGTTGCCAATTGTTGTTGTTGCAACCTCTTCCCCAAAATTTTTACATTTTAGGGCTGCCCCCCTCCTTATGTTTTAATTTTGAGCTTCCTTAGACAAGTTTTTAATTTCCTAGAGATTTCATCCTAAGACTTGATTTTTCCTATAAGTTGAGCAAGAAAGTTGTTTTGCTAAGTAAAAACTCAAGTTTTTCTTCCAAGGTATCATAAGAAATCAGCCAGTTTTTCCAACACATCAGATCAACTCATTCTATTTTTCCAATACATCGGAGAAACTCAACTATTTTAGCTGATACATCAGATCAACTCGGTAAGTTTAGTCGATACATCGGAGTAACTCGACAATTTTTGCCAACGTATTGAAATAACTTAGTGATTTTTGTCAATACGGTCACCAGTTACTTGTGAGTTGCTTCCTATTTGATCGAGGAAATTAACAATTGTTGCTGAGGTTTTTTGCTTCCATGTTTTTGAAGAATTTTTCTAGCTTTTCACCAAGTTAAATATATCGAATGATTTCATTTAGTTTAGTCGACACTATAAAATCCATTGGAAGTTTTACATGAGTTCTCCTGACACTATTGGAGGAACCTATCTTTTTTTTCCGACATTATCGCGGAAAAACTCACATTTCATCACCGATGCTATAGGAAAATCTTGGAGA
>LPNX010800071.1:186758-231341 GCA_001517045.1 Pseudotsuga menziesii | reverse complement strand
ATTTTTATTTTTTACCACAAAACACCGTTTTGGAGAGCATCTGATTACCAAAGGATAGGTGACCTATCTTATGAGAGTTGTAGCATTGATACTTTAGGTAATCTATGGTCTTATTTTGAAACTTCTTCTGTGAAGGCTTAAGATTACTATTCTTGAAGTTTGATTTTTTTCATCTTTTAGTATCGATGGCTAGAGCCTGGTCATCTTCTCTGAGCAAAGCTTCTATGTTGGCTAGTCTAGATTCTTCTTGAATGCAATCTTCCCATACTATGTCAAAATTCATACTTTATTTTATGGAACACAAAGTATGTATGAATGAGTCCCAAGTTATAGTGAGACCATTAAGATCAGTCATAGCTAGTTCATCCTCATCAAGGGTGTCTCCAATAGCACTTAGTTTTTATTTGAACTAGGAAAAACTTGTGAAGTAATCTTGCATTGATTCTCCTTTGCTAATATTGGTGCCCTTCAATTGAGATCTCATATTCATATTTATTTTGATGTTCCTTCCCTCATACATTATGGAAAGTGCATCATGCATTTTATTACGTGTCTTCTTAGATGACACTTGAGGGATCAAATGATCTTTGATAGAATTAGTAATGATCCTCATTTCCTTGATTACGTCTTGTTCGTGCTTCTTTTTAGCTTTATTTTCTTTAGGTTCTATAATCTAATTGTTGATGTACTTCTCAAGGCCATTCACTTTCAGAATGAGACCAATCCTATACTTCCAAGCTAGGAATTTTTCTATGCCTTCTAGCTTGTCCTCAATCTTAGTGTTTGGGGCCATCTTGTTTAGTAGGTCACTAGAAAATGAAATTTCTCAAAATTAAAATTTGAACTTACCATGAGATGTGCTTCACTGAGGTGAGTTGGTTGGTCCAACTAATTTCTGGAGATCCCAAATATTCACCCTTGAAATCCTACTTGCGAGGTTACATCTCTGCAGAATTTATGGTTCTAATTTTCTATAGTTTTTTGGTTCAGGGACAAACTAGGGTTTGGATTTCCCGGATATTCAACCACCCAAAAAATTTGATGCTAGTCTCAATAGATTCACTCTATGGAGGATCAACTTTCTATTCAAGAAAATATTCCAAATTCCAAAATTTACAAAAACCCTAATTTCTTCCAGAGAGGGAGGAGAGAGATTTTCACCTTGTCAAAGTTTTCCTATTTATGCTACCTCTGATACCATGTTAAGATTTCATATGATAGAGTAGATATAATTAGTTTTCAATCAAAATTCACAATAGTAGCATATGCAGAATCACTGAAAGAAACACAATCACAAGATATAAACAATTTTTATCTTGGGAAACCCTCAAGGGGAAGAAAACCCAAAAAAAAATCCTCTGTATAAGATGTATAATATAAAACCCAAAAAAATGTCTTCTCCTCCTTGTTCATATGTCTCTCTCTCTCCCCTATGCGTTACACACATGAGTGATTTTGTGTTCATATAAGAAGCAAATCTCTTCTATTTATACACATTGAACCAACTCACTTTTACCGTAAATAAGTTGGCCCCACTAAACTGTCTGAGCCAACTTCACCTAGGAAGACTCAAAATAGTATTTTATATTATTCATTAGGGTACTAATGACCCAAATTACAATTGAGGCTTTACCTCATGACTCTATGATGACTAATTACAATAGTAACACCTCGACGAAGGAATAATAACATCTCCCTTGGGTTACATTAATAAAATACATTTATAATTTCCTTTGAAGTTACAATATTTGAACATAATATAGCATTGATAAAATAAACTCCATATTTTTGTATATATCATGGGTATTTGCACATTATTATATATAAAAATTTAGGGGCACTGCCTCAAATTTTCCCTACTTCCAAAGAACACTGAAGTCATTGCAGGTATACTCTCCTCCATTATCTGGCCTTAAAACCTTGATCTTATTCCCTGTTAAGTTCTCTACCATAGCCCTAAAATATTGGACCTATTGAATACTTCATCATTTTCCTTTATGAAGTAGAAACAACCCTATGATATTGTCATCAGTTTGCATACATATGAATGCACTAGATCCAAGATTGCTTTGGATATATTATCAATACTCAAAAAATATCCCTTGGTATTCTTGTTAAGTGCACAACCATTGCAAACGCCCTCATTATCTACCTGGATATATGTAAGGCTTGTAACCATTATCCTTAATGTTGGAAAATCCCTATAAATCAAGTGAGAAAATATATGGTACCATATATCACATAAATTAATACTACCATGTACCGATGGGTGGATTGGATGTCCTAATAATTTGTAGAATCCTCCCTCTCAAAAACCAATCACTCCTACTGAGTCTATGTTCAATCCCTTAAGTCATACAAGAACCACACCATCTACAAATGAAACTATATAACCTCTATCCTCCAATGTTGATATAGAGAATAGGTTCTTCCTTAATCTTGGTACAAATAATACATCTCTCATGTGTAGAGAATATCTAGAATCTAGATAAAATGATATTGTTTGAAATCCTTTTACCGCATACTTGGAATTCTCTCCAATTTCCACTTGTATTGACGAGTCCTTATTTGTAAAATCTCCAAGAGAATCTTGGTAACATGACATGTTCCTAGAAGCATCACTATATACCAACTAGGTATCTACTATATGTAATAGTTTCTATAGGAGTGGAGACAAAGAAATTTCATTTCTGAATTTGATCTACAATATCATCAAGTTTATATTTCTTTGACATTTACTGTGGTGGATACTCATCAACATCAGTTGTTGATGCATGCTACTTTCTATTCCTTTTCTTCTAAGGATGGTATGAATCATAGTGACCAAATGTATGGGAATTGAAGAACTTCATCTTTGAAATATATTTCTTCTTCTCTTCTTGAACTAGAGTTGATCCTCCACATGTTATTTTCTTCCCATTATTTATTCTTCCTTTTCCTTTTCTTGCACAAGCTACAAGAGCTTGATTTTATTCATTCTAAGGTCTCTGCAAGCTATTCATGGACAATAATATGGCCTCCTCTTCCACCCAATCAATCCATAGTTGATCAAACTTGGGTAACTTAACTCGTCCACAAATGCTTTGAACAAATGGATACCATGAAGAAGGAAATCCATTAAGAATCATTGTAAAAAGTTATGCATTATCAATGGTGTATCCAATGGCCTTAAGTTTATCTCTCAACTAGGGGACTCTCATAAAATAAGTGGCATTTAAATTGGATTTGGTCATCATGATATGATGGAGCTAATTACTCTAGGATAATTTTCTACTAGTGTTCTTACTCTTGCACAATCCCACCAAGAAATCAAACATTTCTTTGGCAGTATTTAACTCAACAATGTGAAGATCCAAATGATCTTTTATGAAATCCATTAAGATCATCTTCGACTTTGCTTAATTTTTCTTGTGTCTAAATTTCTCCTCAAAGTTCAAAGACATCCTCTTTTTCATAATCCTAAATCTCATTTTTATAAAAGATTAAGAGTATCATGGTTTTTGAGGATCTGAAATTTGTACCACCATCCAATATGTCTTCTAGTCTAAGACTGGACACCATTTTGAAAAGAATCTTGGAATATGAACTAGAAACACTTGCACCACGAAAATGTCTAAAATTTCTCAAAACTAAGAAATAAATTCACCCATATGTGTTCCTTTCCAAGGTGACATTTAGGGAACTAGATTAATGCCAACATTCAACTAGAAAGGTCCAACAAAATATTGTCAACAAGATTGAAACCATAAAATTTCAATCTTGACCAAATGGAAAACTGAGGGCACCGGTGAGTGCACTAGGGAAAGGCGAGTTCATCTATAGAAAAATTTTCCCCAGCATTGTCGAATATATTTCCAATGAGCTTCAGAGAAAGTGTAGATCTAGGAATTTGCATTGCTATATTTCATGGTAGATTTCAACAAATCTATTATACCATGTTGAATTTTCTTATAACAATAGGAATATAATTTTTAGATATGATAATCACTTCCTAATGATTTCAAATGAATTTTCTTATAACAATAGGAATATAATTTTTAGATATGATAATCACTTCGTAATGATTTCAAATACTAGTTCCATCCCACTATTATCATCGAATAATTACACAATGCAAATTTCAACTTGAGATACAATTAAAACAATAGAATCATACAAATATATCTATGAACAATAAACACGATATTTGGATCTTAGGAAACCCAACCTTAGGGAAAAACCCAACAACTTTTCTTGAGAAGAAATCGGTGCAATAAGTACATCACAACCATGAAGAAAAAAACTAGAACATAGGAAGTGCATCCTTCATGAAGAAACCATAGATCAATATAGAAAGCCCTTAGAGATAATAAGAACATTTAAAATATGGTCTATGTACCTTCATTTGACGTTCTTGATTTTCACACTAAAAAAGAGGAGATGAACTTGGATGTTGTGATGATGAAAATGAAATATTTGAGCTTTTATTTATACACTTCAAGTCATCTTTAATTTATCCTTAGGGTTGGCTTGTAATTTTATTTTAGGGATGAGTTGTACTTTTTGTTTTCAATATTTCATGGATATGATTCTAATATTTTCGAGGATTCTTTAATAATACAATGGATTTTACTTGTCTTCTTATCTTTTCCTATTCACTAGAAATTTTTTCAATGACCCTTTTTGATGATCATGTCCTCACATGGACATATATTCAGATATAAATCTAATGTTCAGTAAACCCACCTAGAATCCCTCATCACAAGAGGTTTCTTGGGCCTACATATTCAACATTAGACTAGACTTGTAAACAAGTCAAACCTGCCTTATGTAAAATAGATTACTCCTTCCTAGAGCATGAAATGTGAGAGCATATCGATCCTTTGGCCACTCACCACTATCAAAATTTGAATGGCCCCATGAGTGAATGTATCATTTCCCCTTGGTAAAATCAACATGACCAATCTAGGAGAATGTCTACCTGATTCTGCTAACTCGAGAAACATCAACAGTTCTTTCTCTATTCACATTTTCTTTAGAATGACCATCACTCATCATTGGAAATAAAACACATACTAAATACTCAAGCCTTATGAATTCTCAGACTAACATTTCTTCAAATGAAACGGGCCAAGAATGATTTTTTTTGAAGAAAAAGCGATGATGGAACCTTATCTTTCTCTCTAGCATCCTAGTTTATTTCTTACATAATAGTAAAACATAAATGTTTCGAGTCTCTCTAATAATGACAAGATTAATATAAAGTCACACTATAAATATTAGAAAATTTTGAGGACAAAAGGGAAATCCCTATAAAATTGTCTAGACTCTTTTCACTTGTCATCTCCAACCTTCAAGCAACATGTGGGATCATATCTCTCAAATATGTCAAAGGAAACAAAAAAAATAAACTTGCAGTGGCTTCTTCTTTCCCTCCATGGTGACTATGGCGATAACTTTTTGTATGTAGTGTGCATGAGCTCCTCTTCCAATTTTTCTTCAACTCTTCCATGAAATATGGCCCTTCAAATTCACCTTCACGTGAGGTAGTTTTCCAAATTGAGAACACAAATGAGATGATATTGTCAAAAAAAGTTCTAAACCAATGTTTTGATACCTCACACACTAGATCTAAAATTGAATGACATGAAGATAGGCATGGAGAAGGTCTCTCACACAACAAGAGAGATCCACACAGGTGGATGAGTCAAAAGTGATTTATATAGGAAAATAGCATCAACCTCAATTCTAGAGTATCTTCTATCTCTCGTCCCATCACACCCGCTGTTGACTCTATTTCATGGAGGGTTCAACAACGGCATTTTTGTAGAACCCTAGGAATTTTTTTTAGTGCACACAAGATCTCGGCATGGATATTCTACAAACTCCCCTTCTTGCATCCCTAACAACAAGAATTCTAAACTATGAGCTAAGAAAATTTTCTATTACCAATATTTGGTGAGGGTGTAGCATGCTGAAAACCAGACATAAGGGTAAAATCATGAATCTGGGTTTCTATTTGGTGAAAACATTTATCATAAAATTATGTGATGAAACTCCAATATTTATAAAAATTAAGATATACTATAGTATAATCTATGTAGTTTTACATTGTAAAAACACTATGTCAAAATTAAATAGTTAACAATAAAAAACTTCAGTTACTAAAAAAACATGCACCCATATTCATGTTTTTACCCATAAAGAAAACATAAAATAACCCATGCACACAAAAAACAATTCATTAAAAATAAATATTTGTACATATGAAGTTTTCAGTCAACGGGTACTCAATGGTTGGTAGCCTTGATAAATACTTACCATGGTTTTGTGGCCTATTTCCACAATAGAAAATGGATTGAATAAATTACCCGTAGTTCTGAAAGCCAATGGCTCCATCCCATCCTTGATCCACTACAAAAACTATAGGGAGCCGGAATCCACCACAATCATCCACGCACCAACAAATTAATTATACATATGGTGAGGAGTTAGGTTACTATCAATTTCAAGTTAAAGAAAATTTATGGACTAATTTACAATAAAAATTTATGGACTAGTTGGAAATTCATTCCAACATTTCCTATATATAGGAATGTTTAGTTTCCAATAGAATACTAACACCCAAGACCACAATTAAGTTATTGGCTTTAAATCTCTTTACGAAAATGTATAAATTACCATGAGAATTCCTTAAGTACAAAAATGTAAACCTTTTGTCACATTTTTGGAGTACTCACTGAATAAATCAACTAATCAATCTGATCTAACTCCAACTTCTAATTATTGATTAACAAGCATATGAAAAATATTAAGGACATAACTTGACAATTTAATAGGATTTTCTAAAAACTCAAAGAAAATATGTAGCTAAAAAATGCTACACATACTAGAACTCGAAAAAAAAAACTTGATATTTATTAAATGAAAAAAAAATTGAGTAAACTAATGGATATTGTAATGTCCCCCAAAAATTGAAAAAACAAATTATAGGCTAGTGAAAACTACCCCAAACGGGATCATTATTATTCATGTGGAATTACATGCGCTACTTATACTTTTGATCTCTTCAGAAACTGACCATACTCTCTTGTTAATCTCTTATACATTCAGTGATTATTAGTTCATTTACCTCTTATGTCTTAATTCTGTTATTTAAACTATTTATACATCTTATCTATTACTGTCGGTGAATTAATGAATTGTATAGATCATTGTTTTACTCCTGCACATGTGTACTCTGTTTATTTAATAAAAACTAACTTAACTTTGTTGATGGGAACAAAGTGGTGGAGTGGTGGGACTCGTTCTCTTATGACGATATGAGAGGTAAGTTCCTTCTTCGTTATGCAGGCTTACTTAGTTCATGCAAACTAAGGCACCTTATTTATTGACTTACAGGTTACTTTTGCAACATCAGGATTATTCGGTTACTTGAAGCAATTATGGTTCCTAGTCATACTTCCAGTTCTGCCTTGCACTTTTATTACTATTCTGTTTTACGACTCAGGTAAGCCCTATGTTCGTTAATTATCTTTCTTAGTTAATTAACTAAATGTTGTGAATTAACTTACTGTCCTTACCATTATTAATTATCTATCTCTTGGTTTATTAATTACACTTATCTTGTTTCTATTTTGAAGGTCTGCCTTGGTTACGAGTCTAGAAACTTAAGCTTCTTCTTTGTAGTGAGGGCATCATGGCATACTATGTTTTCCATGATTCCTAAATTCTACAAAACCTAGACTAAAGACTTATGCACACACGCTACCTATACGAACTAGCAAAGGGCATGCAATAACATAATACTTTAATGTTAAGGGGATGACATTGTAAACACTATACAATAGTGTTACGGTCCACGCATACTTTAAAGTTGGGAGACTATGGTATAAATACCATGTCATTAGTATTATGTTTGCACTGAGATTAGAAGTTGGCAAAACTATAGGGTATAGTGTGCACCATGAAATAACAAGGTTTAAACTTATGACTTGGTTGATATGTATTATAACGATGATCATAAACTATGATGAGGGTTTATGAATGCATTAATGGCCACCAGCTGGTGCCATTAATGGCATCGAGGTTTGTGAAAGCGCTTGGAAAAGGATTTGGGAATTTGCTGTTTGTGTATTATGTGGTTTTGGCATTGGGGTTTCATGTGGATTTTGCGTAGCTGGATAAGGGAGGCGACCTCCATCGATTTGCAGGTAAGCTAACCACCAGAATTTGTGTAAACACATTGTTTCTTTGTCTTATCCATGGCATGGCCATGCTTCTCATGCCATAGTTTATTTGATTGCAGGTGAAAACAAATGCGCTCCAGGGTTTTCACAGAACTACGCTTTCAATTTGGGGTTGCTACTTCATGGCCATGGTAAGCTTGCTAGAAATATCTTACTTGTCTCCTCTTATTCTAGGAATTTTTGAGTTGGGATTCTTTACAGGGTTGGGGTTTTAGATGGTGCTTGACAACTCTTCCTTCAGGGTTTGTAATGTAGATTACTCTAGGTTTTGACTCTCGTTGGGAGGTTTCACATTTTGAGCCATGGATACACCATTACTTGTAATGGTGCTATAGCTCGCAGCTTTCCATTTAACATTATTAATACGTTGACTGTTGTAAAAGAGGATTCATGCCTTACTATGTAAATATACTGTGCGTTGGCTTTTATGTGAAGACTGTAATGTGTTTTGGTATAAGATGCATATGGTTTTCGTTCAACATTTTTAATAGATTATACTATGTAAAATGTTGACTTGTTGGGTTCGATTGTGGCTTTAAGCTTGTAGAATTTACTCTGTGTATAATTGTAACAGTTTGGGTTTTGGAAGTATGCACAACACTCTATTTATATTGTTTGTAATTTATGTTTGGGAAAGCTTCTAGAGCTTGGGGTATTATACCATGGGCTGCACCATTATGGCAATGGTGCCATAGCCCATTAGCTTGCCACCGTAAGCTTTGTGTTAGCATGAATGGAAACTGTGTATTATACAGAGTGTTGTAATTTGGTTTTAATGGTTTAGCGTGGGTGCAGGCCATGCCATGAATGGAGTGTGCCTCTCCCAATGACTGTGATAGCTTAGTTGGCATTTTAATATGTAATTTGTTATTTAAAAATATATGGCTATAACATCCAAGGTTATGGAAAACCCATGATATCGTTTTGGTTACTGTAGCATGACTGTGTGATTGGATTTTGAGACTTAGTTGTGGCCGGTGTGACTGGGTATATGACCTTTAGGATTTGGGCCTAGCCGATAGCAGATTGTAAAACATTTTAGATGTAATAATAGAAAGCATACTATGCATTAAGCTATGGATTTTGTTATGGGTTTTGATTTATGTTAAGGTTATTATTATGTTGGACTTGGGTCATGAACATCCATGGGATCCAATGTCGCGACTTGTGTTGGCATAAGATAGGGTTTTCTTCTGAAGAGGAACGATTCCTTGTTTAAATAAGAACTATAGAAATGTTTTTAATGTGGAGTTTAATTTTTCTTATGAATTATATTTGTAACCCATAAGGGTCGATACCACGANTTTACTTGGTAAAATTATAGGTGGATGTTTATGATGAATATTATATGGGACCTTTAAAGATATAATGCATGTGATTTATGGTATTTTATTATAGATGTTAAGACGGTAGGTTTTATGGCAGAGTCTTGATAAGGACCACATGGATGGTCACGATATCCCTCTGATTAATTATAATGTTTGTTTCTAGTTATGTAAAGCATTTTGTTTTAATGATTATGTGAAATAGACCTTGGAAGGTCTATAATAATTTGACTAGCTTTTTTATTATATGAAATATGTTCTTAGTAGATGTAGTTTATAATATATATTTTTTATTAGTTAGCATAATTAATTACTACTGAACTAGTTTCTTTAAAGCTTAGGGCAAGCCTCTACTGCCAAATGGAAGATGTCAGCGGGGTATTAAATACAGAGAACAAAGTATAAACATAATACTAAGATCAAAACCTAGTTAATACATGAACATTTATGAAAGATACAAACCTTGAACATAAACAACATATAATAAAAATTCTCGAGCCTATGATTAGTAAATTACAAATACAAACCCTAGCAGATTGTTAACCATAAAAATTAAGCATTAGGGTTAGAAATTACATTGCAGCCAATACTTAAAATAAACAGTAATGAATCTTTAGGAAATAAATAGAATAGGCCTTCAAGGGTTTCATACCTAAATTTTAAGCTTTGTCAATGGCTGCACCTTCACACTTAAATAACCAGCATTAACAATTCAATGCAGATCTGACCTCTGTTTGATGACCAAATCATTTGGGAACTACCATGTTCCACCCAACCATGACCCATAACCGTTCCTGGTTTAAATACGGATCCCCCCGAGCTGGAATCCAACATGAAAAGTAGCTTAGAGCTCCTAAGGTAGGGTTTCCTAACTGGTAATAAGTTCTAAATCAATCCTCTTTTCCTTGTAGGAAAAGTTCTCCAAGAAGACACTTGAGAAAAAAAAACAAGAAGAATAATAATTCTCCTAGATAAAAATTAGAACGGCCAAGCCTTTGCTTGGATTGAGTCTTTATAGACATAATTTTCAGTCAAAGGAGTAGTTAAATCAAGAAATCGTTGATTTCTTGGTTTAACCCTTTTTCATTTACTCAGGCAATTTTCAAATCTTAACCTAATAACTTTTAACTAGTTCCTAGTAAATCTTTCATAGATATTTCATTATTTATTAATCCTTTAATAATAAATAATAATTGGTGGAACTTCTCTTCTTTATTTATTCAATTATATAATTAATCATAATTAATTCTTTATACATACTATGTATAAAATACATAGTATTAAAATACTTGTTATCATTTGTCTTTGGGCATCATGCATTATGATCCCTAGACTTAACAAAACTTCTTCATGAAGGTCAAGTAGATAGATGGCTTAGGTATACTAGGCTAGGAAACTTTAAACACCCTTGCATGTTGGATTTCCCTCGTATAATGTGGTATTTCTTTAGTACTTGATGAGAACCAAGAAATTCAAAATTTCATTTAATCACTTAAAAATTAGTATGATGAGATCAATATTATTCTCGAGTCATTTTCACTCAGAGGTGATTTTAATATTTTTAGTAACCACTAGCGCTTACCAGAGCCCATACTCAACTCTAATAACAGGGAGTTACAAACATAGTGCAATTCCAGAGATCTCCCTCAACACTAAATGCTAGGATGTACTTGTACGATACACCTAGGGATACAATGACCAAGGATCCGATGCTCCAATGTTTATGCTCAACATCAACATGAAATGCTCCAAATATTATGGCCATCATTTCAAATTATATTTTCATGTGCTCCAGAGCTTTATGCTCAACACAAATGTAAGTACTCATGTTCTCCAGAGCCTCTTGCTCAACATAAAACATCTCATCTATCATGTGCTTCAAGGTCCACGCCCAACAAAACCAACATATATATACATATATATCATCAACAATTGGCTTACGCCCAATATACAAATCAAATCATCATGTTCATATGCAATGGGGTATTTGATCCAATATAAAAATAAAACATCAATATAATCATCATGACCAATAGGCTCATGCCTATAAATGGTAGGTATGGAATTCAGGATATTACATCCATTCCTCCTTATTACAAGATTGTCCCTGGTGTTCTAGCGACTCTGAATGATATCATGAAACAAGGAGGGGTAAGCCTTTCTCATGGTGGCGTCATTCTCCCAGGTAGCCTCATCTACCTCAAAGTGCTTCAACTGTAGTTTCAATTGGACTACAGTGCACTTCCAAATTTGCACTTCTCTCTTGTCCAATATATGAAAAGGCTCAGAGGAAAATTCCCCCTCAGGCTCCACTTGTAATAATGACCAATCAATGACATGCTTAGTGTCATAAACATATTTATTTAATAAATATGCTTGGAAAACATAATGAACTCTTACGTGCGCAGGTAATGCTAGTTCACAAGCCACTTGTCCTTTCTTGGCAAGAATTTCAAAAGGTCTACAAAATCTAGGTTCTAACTTACCACACCTATCCAAGCTCAACGAGCTCTATTTTGCTTTCACTTTCAAGTAGACATGCTCACCTACTTGATAGTATTTATATTTTCTTTTCTTATCCGCATAAATTTTTTGACGGTCTTGTGCCTCTTTAAGGTTTCCTTGGACCTTGGTAACTAAATGTTCCAAGTCTAATAACAGGTCAAGCCCTAACATGAGTCGTTCCACCGGACTGTCTAAAGTAACTGGGGTCCTACACTTCCATCCATAGAGTACCTCGAGAGGACTCATCTTGGTGAAAGCCTGATACCCATTGTTATATACAAACTCTACAAGGTGCATATAATACTCCCACTTGGTGGGGATGTTCATGACATACATTCGAAGCATGTCTTCAACAATTTGGTTTAATATTTCAGTCTTCCCATCCGTATGCGGGTGATAAGCAGTGTTAAAGTTCAACTGCATTTCTAATCTAGAGAATAAAGATCTCCAAAAGTTTCCTGTAAGCTTAACATCTCGATCTGAGATAATTGCTTTGGGTATCCCATGCAATCTAAATATCTCTTTTAGGAAGATATCGACAATGTTCATGACCTTGTAGGTTGATTTTACAGGGATGAAGTGTGCTGCCTTTGACAGCTTGTTAATGACTGCGAAGATGGAATCATTTTTCTTCTTGATTTTCGATAATATAGTAATAAAATCCATACTGATAACCTCCCACTTCCATTCCAAAATGGGAAATGGTTGTAGCAATCCTGAAGGATGTTGGTGCTTAGCTTTAACTAGCTCGTATTCCTGACATTTTGCAATAAACATTGCAATGTCGACCTTTAACTGAGGCCAGAAAAAGTGTCTCTTGATGGCAGATATCATCTTTTGATATCTTGGGTGCCCCGAGTAGGGTGCCCTATGAAATCCTGTGAGTATGTTGGACCGAATGTCCCCTCCATCTGGAACATACAATCTATCCTTGGAACATAGTAGTCTGGATTTATCCACCTTGTATTCCTTCTGTTGTTGAAACAACTGGTCCTCTTGGACATTCTTGATGATTTCCACATAGAATGGGTCAAACTTGTTGGCCATTCTAATATTCTCATGCAAATATGCATCAGTTTGACTCAGGGTCACCTCATATATCATATGATTTCGTCGACTCAAAGCATCGACAACTTTGTTCTCTTTGCCCTTAATATGATTTAGTTCAAAGTGATACTCACTCAGGAAAGACAACCATCTGGCTTTCCTCACATTCAGATCGGGTTGATCGAATAAATATTTTAGACTCATATTGTCAGTCTTTAGAAGGAACTTCCTCCCCATGAGGTAGTGCCTCCACATCTTCAGAGTGTGGATAATGGCCGCTAGGTCAAGATCGTGTGTGGGATAATTCTGCTCATGATCTTTTAATTTATATTATTCATAACAGATCACATGATCATTTTGCAAGAGGACTCCTCCAAGTCCTTCATTGCTTGCATCCGTGCATACAACGAAATCCCCATCGGGATCCACAATTGGAAACACTGGTGCAGTCATCAAAAGCTGCTTAATCTCTTGAAAACTTTCTTCACACTTGTTAGTCCATAAGAACTTGTTCACTTTATTCTGACAAACCATCATGGGGAAAGCGATTCTTAAGAAGTTCTCAATGAACTTTCAATAATACTCAGCTAAACCCAAAAACAACCTAATGTCAGTGACACTAGTCGGGGTAGGCCAATCCTTTATAGCTCGAATATTTTTCTGGTCCATAGCTATTCCTACCTCGAATATGATGTGACCTAGGTACTGTATTTGTGGTTAGTAAAAATCACATTTACTAAAATTAGCGTAGAGCTGGTGTTCTCTCAACACTCGAAGTACTATGTGAAGGTTTATTCGTGCTCCTCTTTATTCTTAGAATAAATCAGAATGTCATCATTAAAGACTAGTACAAACTTAGCCAAATATTTACTAAATATGATGTTCATCATACACATAATGTTTGCGGGTGCATTGGTAAATCCAAATGACATCACTACAAACTCGTAGTTCCCATACCTCGTACGAAAGGTGGTATTAGGAATATCTTCATCTCATATCCGTACCTGATGGTACCTGAATAGCAGGTCAATCTTTTAAAATATTTTGGCCCCTCCCACTTGGTCGAACAAATCATCGATCCTAGGGAGTGGGTAATGGTTCTTTATAGTCATTTTGTTCAACTGATGGTAATCAATGCACATCCGCATCGTACCATCCTTCTTCTTTACGAACAAAATCATTGCTCCCCAAGGGGACACACTGGGTCGGATATACCCTTTCTCTATTAACTCCTGCAAATGCAGTTTGAGTTTCTAAAATTCTGGTGCAGTCATGCGGTAAGGGGCTTTGGAGGTCAGAACTGATCCTCAGGTCAGTTCAATGGAAAAGTCTAGGTCTCGTGTCAGAGGTAATCCAAGGATTTCCTCGAGAAACAAATCCTTGAATTCTTCAAAAATGGGGAAGTATTCTATGCATTGTTCTCTATCAGAGTCTACATCTTGGATGTTCACCGCAAACAACTTACAACCTTTCCTAACACACTTCTTCACTTGTAAGGCAGAGATTTGTCTTACAGAAAATTTCTTTAGGATGCCTTGAACCTTCACTTGGTTCCCTTGGCTATCAATACACAAGATAGACTTGTGTAGACAATCAAGCATGACATGGTGCTATTCCAACCAGTCCATGCTGATAAGAATATCATACGATCCTGAAGCTAGGATGTTCAAGTTTACCTTAGTAAGGAAACCATTCAGGTTTACTTCACATTATTTAACAATTTCTGAAACCTTCCGTTTCATACCAATGGCTAACTATACTAGCCAAGGCTTAAAATGCTTTACTTTTCCTAACTTGCATAAATTAACAATCTTAGGTGAAACATAGCTCTGGCAAGCACCAGGATCAATGAGTATTGAAACAGGTGTGTTCAAGATCTTACCTTCGATCTCGACCATTGTAGCTTGATGGTCCACCTATCGACCATCTAATGCTGCATAGATTTGTGTGGTTCCCACTATATCCTCAATGGTAGGTTCTTCTTGTAAGTTATGCATGACTCCATTGTTCTTGTTCTTGCATTCTCAAGCATAATGTAGCCCTTTTCACTTCCAACACTTGATCATTAAAGGGGTAGCATTGGCTCCTTTCGCCACTTGCCTATTACCATTAGGAGCTGGTACATAAGGCTTCGTACCAGTTTTGTTGAAGTTCTTGTTCTCTTGAAAGATGTTATTTTGCTTTCTATAAGGCTGCGGGTTTGACCCAGGCTTGTGGTTATCAGAAAATTTTCTAGAATTTTCTTTGTTTCGATTCTAGTTTTCTTGCGATAAATTCCCATGCTCATAGTAGAGTCGGGCCTTGTGTAGTGTAGTATCCAGAGTCTTTGGCATGTTGAATTCAATATTTTCCCAAAAACTGGGAGGAAGACATCCTAGGAACTATTGGATCTTCACCTTCTCTTCTTTGATATATGGTACATAATGCAGCAAATCTAGAAACCTGTTTATAAATGCATCCATAGTCATGGACCCCATGCGCAGTTCATGGAAATCTTTTACTTTACAGTCAAAGAACCTTTCTGACATGTATTTTTCTTAGAAAATATTTTGAAAGTTTTCCCAACTTATTTCTCGCAACTCATCTATCTTGGTATCATTTAAATCTCGCCACCATCTTACTGTCTTACCATCCATGTTGTAGCTGGAAAGCCTAGCCTGCATCACACTTGAATATTTATGAACCTGGAAATATTTACTCATTCCCAGCAACCTTTATTCAGCCTTTTCTCCTATATTTAATTCACCTTCATAGGTCAGGGCTCTTATTTTTTGAAACCCTCACTGAATACTGTCATCATTTCTTTGCCTCTTTCTCCGTGGAGAAAATGAGTCATCACTAGCAGGATTGTGATGATCTCCTTCAGTTGCTTCAGGAGTACCTTCTTTTTCTGCTTTTCTTGGGCTGCTGGCCCACTCATGGTTTAGTTCTCTTTTAAATCACTTGGTGGAATGGGTAGGTTTACCTTGCGGCCTCCCTCCTGTCATGTTACTCAATAATGCTTCATTTACAGCTTGTTGTTCCCTTCTTTCATTTAGATTGTCTTCTCTGAAACTTTTTAGTTCAGCTTGAAGACTGCACAAAGTTTTCAACACATCAAAATTTAGCTTGACCACCAAGTTCACTTCTGGAGTGGGGGTGGCCATTTCTTCCTGTCAGCTATTTTCTTCCCCAGTATTCATAAACTGAACAGCGTTGTCAAAATTTTCCTAAAACACAATTTTTTTTTAATAGCAACAAAAATTTCTGTTAGTAACAAAAATTACTTATCATACTTTATTTTCTCTGCGTGAATGTCTGGTATGCCCATAAGTCTCTCAGTATTGAAACTCGGCTTTGATACCACTTGTAATGTCACCAAAAATTGAAAAAAAATAAAAATTTATAGGCTAGTGAAAACTACCCCAAAGGGGATCATTATTACTCATGTAGAATTACATGCACTACTTATACTTTCGGTCTCTTCAGAAACTGCCCATACTGTCTTGTTAATCTCTTATCCATTCAGTGATTATTATTTCATTTACTTCTTATTTCTTATTTCTATTATTTAAACTATTTATACATCTTAGTTATTACTATCGGTGAATTAATGAATTGTATAGATCATTGTTTTACTCTTGCACATGTGTACTTTGCTTATTTAATAAAAACTAACTTAACTTTGTTGATGGGAACAAAGTGCTGGAGTGGTGGGACTTGTTCTCCCATGACGATCTGAGAGGTAAGGTAATTATTCGTTATACATGCTTACTTAGTTCATTCAAACTAAGGCACCTTATTTCTTGATTTATAGGTTACTTTTGCGACATCAGGATTATTTGTTTACTTGAAGCAATTCGGTTCTTAGTTAGTTATACTTCCAGTTTCGCCTTGCACTTTTATTACTATTCCATTTTACGACTCAGTTAAGCCCGATGTTAGTTAATTATCTTTCTTAGTTAATTAACTAAATGGTGCGAATTAACTTACTGTCCTTACCATTATTAATTATCCATCTCTTGGTTAATTAATTACACTTCTCTTGTTTCTATTTTGCAAGTCTACCTTCGATACAAGTCTGGAAACTTAAGCTTGTACTTCCTAGAGAGGGCATCATGGCATACTACGTTTGCCATGATTCCTAAATACTACAAAACCTAGACTAAATACTTATGCAAAAACACTACCTATATGAACTAGCAAAGGGCATGTAATAACATAATACTTTGATGCTAAGGGGATGACATTGTAAACACTATACAATAGTGTTACGGTCTGCACATACTTTAAAGTTGGGAGACTATGGTATAACTACCGTGTCATTAGTATTATGTTTGAGTTGACATTAGAAGGTGGTTAAACAATAGGGTATAGTGTGCACCATGAAATAACAGGTTTTAAACTTATGACTTGGTTGATATGTATTATAAGGATGATTCATAAACTATGGTGAGGGTTTATGAATGCGTTAATGGAAATTATTTCCATCGGGGTTTGTGAAGACACTTGGCAAAGGATTTGGGAATTCCCTGTTTGTGCATTATGTAGTTTTGGCATTGGGATTTCATGTGGCTGCTGCGTAGTTGGAGAAGGGAGGTGACCTCCATCGATTTGCAGGTAAGCTAACCACCAAACTATGTGTAAACACATTGTTTCATTGTTTTATCCATGGCATGGTCATGGTTCTCATGCCATCCTTGATTTTAATGCAGGTGAAAACGAAGGCACTCCAGAGTTTTCAAATAGCTATGATTTCGATTTGGGGTTTCTACTTCATGGCCACGGTAATCCTACTGGCAAGATATTACTGGCCTCCTCTCGTTCTGGGCATTTCTGAGTTGGGATTCTTTATAGGGTTGGGGTTTTAGATGGCACTTGATGACTCTTCCTTTGCGGTTTGTAATGTATATTTCTGGGTTTTGACTCTCATTGGGAGGTTTGGCATTTTAAGTCGTGGCTGCACCATTACTTATAATGGTGCCATAGCTCTCATCTTGCCATTTAACATTATTAATACGTTGACTGTTGTAAAAGATTATTCATGCCTTACTATGTAAATATACTGTGTGTTGGCTTTTATGTGAAGACTGTAATGTGTTTTGGTATAAGATGCATACAGTTTTTGTTCAGTTTTTTTAATAGATTATACTATGTAAATTCGGGACTGTGTAGTTATTTTTAATGCTCCGTTTAAAATGTTGACTTGATGGGTTCAATTGTGGCTTTAAGCCTGTAGAGTTTACTCTATGTATAATTGTAACAGTTTGGGTTTTGGAAGTATGCACAGCACTCCGTTTATATTGTTTGTAATTTATGTTTGGGAAATCTTATAGAGCTTGGGGCATTATGCCATGGGCTGAACCATTATTGCAATGGTGTTGTATCCCATTGGCTTGCCACCATAAGCTTTGTGTTCATGTTAATGGAAACTGTGTATTATACAGAGTGTTGTAATTTTGTTTTAATGGTTCAGCATGGGTGCAGGCCATGCCATGAATGGCATGTGGCTCTCCTAATGACCATGATAGCTTAGTTGGAATTTTAATTTGTAATTTGTTCTTTAAAAAGAGATGGCTATAAAAGCCAGGGTTATGGAAAACCCATGATATCGTTTTGATTATTGCAGCGTCACTGTGTGATTATTACTGTGTGATTGGATTTGGAGACTTGGCCATGGCCGGTGTGACTAGGTATACAACCTTCAGGATTTGGGCTCGGGTGATACAAAATTGTAAAACATTTTATATGTAATAATAGAAAGGATACTATGTATTAAGATATGGATTTTGTTATGCGTTTTCATTACAGTAATAATTTATGTTAAGGTTATTATTATGTTGACCTTGGGTCACGGACATCCATGGGATTCGATGTTGTGACCTGTGTTGGCATAAGATAGGGTTTTTTTTCTTAAAAGGAACAATTCCATGTTTAAATAAGAACTATAGAGATGTTTTTAATGTGGATTTTAATTTTTCTTATGAATTATATTTGTAACCCACAAGGGTCGATACCACGACCTCTGTTTATTAATACAGAGTTATATGAATTGTTTACTTGGTAAAATTATAGGTGGATGTTTATGATGAATATTATATGGGACCTTTAAAGATATAATGCATGTGATTTATGGTATTTTATTATAGATGTTAAGAATGTAGGTTTTATGGAAGAGTCTTGATAAGGACCACATGGATGGTCAAGATATCCCTCTGATTAATTATAATGTTTTTTTCTAGCTATGTAAAGTATTTTGTTTTAATTATTATGTGAAACAAACCTTGGAAGGTATTTAATAATTTGATTAACTTGTTTATTATATGAAAATTTTTCTTAGTAGATCTAGTTTATAGTATATACTTGTTATTAGTTAGCATAATTAATATTTTAATTAATTACTACTAAACTAGTTTCTTTAAAGCTTAGGGCAAGCCTCTGCTAACAAATGGAATATGTCAGCAGGGTATTAAATACATAGAACAAAGTATAAACATAATGCTAAGATCAAAACCTAGTTAATACATGAACATTTATGAAATATACAAACCCTCAACATAAACATCATATAATAAAAATTTTCCAGCCTATGATTAGTGAATTACAAATATAAACCCTAGCAGATTGTTAACCATAAAACTCAACCATTAGGGTTATAAATTACATTGCAGCCATTACTTAACATAAATAGTAATGAATCTTTAGGAAATAAATAGAATAGGCCTCCAAGGGTTTCATACCTAAATTTTAAGCTTTGTCAATGGCTGCACCTGCACACTTAAATAACCAGCATTAACAATTCAATGCAGATCTGACCTCTGTTTGATGACCAAATCACTTGGGAACTACCACGTTCCACCCAACCATGACCTAGAACCATTCCTAGTTTAAATCCGGATCCCCCCAAGCTGGAGTCCAACATTCAAGTATCTTAGAGCTCCTAAGGTAGGGTTTCCTAATTCGTAATCAGTTCTAAATCAATCCTCTTTTCCTTGCAGGAAAAGTTCTCCAAGAAGACACTTGAGAGCAAAAACATGCAGAATAATAATTCTCCTAGACAAAAATCAGAACCCCAAGCATTTGGTTGGCTTGAGTCTTTACAGACATACTTTTGAGTCAACGGGGCAGTTAAATCAAGAAATCCTTGATTTCTTGATTTAACCCTTTTTAATTTACTGGGATAATTTTCAATTTTTAACCTAGGAACTTTTAACTCGTTCCTAGTAAATCTTCCATAGATATTTCACTATTTATTAATCCTTTAATAAGAAATAATAATTGTTGGAGCTTCTCTTCTTTCTTTGTTCAATTATATAATTAATCATAATTAATTCTTTATACACACTATGTATAAAAATACATAGTATTAAAATACTTGTTAGCATTTGTCTTTGGGGATCATGTATTATGATCCCTAGACTTAACACCACTTCTTCGTGAAGGTCAAGTAGATAGAAGGCTTAGGTCTACTAGGCTAGGCAACTATAAATATCCTTGGATGTTGGATTTCCCTCATATAATGTGGTAGTTATTCAATACTTCATGAGAATACAAAAATTCAAAATTTCATTTAATCACTTAAAAATAAGTATGATGAGATCCATATTATTCTTGAGTCGTTTTCACTCGGAGGTGATTTTAATATTTTTAGTAACCCCTAGCACTTACCAGATCCCATACTGGACGCTTATAATAGCGAGTTACAAACATAGTGCAATTCTAGAGCTCTTGCTCAACACTAAATGCTAGGATTAACTTGTACGATACACCTAGGGATACAATGGCCAAGGATCTGATGCTCGAGATCTTATGCTCAAGATCAACATGGAATGCTCTAGAGCTTATGCCCAAAATTTCCAATTATATTTTCATGTGTTCTAGAGCTTTATGCTCAACACAAATGTAAGTACTCATGTGCTCTAGAGCCTATTGCTCAACACAAAACATCTCATTGATCATGTGCTTCAGGGTCCATGCCCAACACAACCAACATATATATACATATATATCATCAACAATTGGCTTACGCCCAATATACAAAGCAAATCATCATGTTCATATGCAGTGGAGTCTTTGACCGAATATAAAAATAAAACATCAATATAATCATCATGATCAATAGGCTCATGCCTATAAATGGTAGGTCCAAAATTCAGGATATTATAGATATGTTTAACTCTTTCAACATTAAATCCTTTCTATGTAGATAAATGATTGTTTCTACATTCTTATTTCTATGCAAATGAAACCTTTAATCAACACATCCATGAGATTCTTCTCTTCCACCTAGAAAAAAAAATTGCGATCCACCATTAGACATTATTTTACCATTCTCTGAGTAAGAAGTAGTTTTGGATTTATATTTCTTGAATGCAATATGAAGAACTGCATATATGTATTTGAGTTTGAGGTAAGTTGAGCTAAATATTTGTATTTTTTAATAAACTTCCCTATCATATATTATAATTTTAGCATCCAGTGCAACATTTATTTATTAAGATGGAGGGAATATAAATTTCCCTCTTCATTGGAATTTTTACATTAATCATTTTAGAAAGTTGTATATTTATTTTAAACCTAAAAAAAAGTAAAAAACTTAAAACCATGAAAATGAATGATTACATTAAAAAAAACAAAAATTAATGAATAATTTAATATAAAAGCTTTAAAACTTTACTGTATGTAATAAAAAATTACAATTAATATAATTATAAATTATCAAATAACACAGTGAAATGGATAACAAAATACTATATAACAAATATAAAATAACTCATCTTCTTCACAATAGAGATGGTCATCCTTAAAATAAATAATGCCATTACTTCCATGTCTCGAAGTAGGCTGGAGATATCATGAAGTATGTAAACTTTAAATATATATTAACATTTATACCATACACTCAGAGATACTAAGGTATGTATTATGAAGAAGTGGTTTTTAGATCATGTACAATAAGAATTGTATATCAAATTTATATGTGTAATTGTTAGAATATATTTCTTAAATGAGGCTTTTTTTAAGGAATTCTTAAAATGAAAGATGAGGTCGTAGGGTATACAAATGGTTGTGTTGAGCGGTACATTTCTATAGCTTCGATGAGGCGATTAAATTCAATTGTCGACATTAAAACTATATATAAAAGAAAGAATAAAAATGAGAAGTAAAAAACATTATAGCGGGCATAAAAACTAGAACTAAAAAAGTAAAAATAGTATTACAACAGGCATAAGAAGTAGAAAAAATAGAAGAAATTAGAATCTATGGTTGACATTAAGATATCGTAAAATAAATTATGTTGCCATTGAAACATAGAGCCATATTTCAATAAAAAAAAGGATTTGAAGTTAAAAATAATAATTATAGGGGACATTCAAACTAGAAATATGCGAAGTAAGAAAGTAATAAATAAAGAAGTAAAAAAAGACATTAGAGACCACATCAAAAGAAGAAACATTAATAAAAAAAAAAATAATTAAATAGACGACATAAGATGCAGAAACAATAGAAATAAAAACTAGATCTCAAATTTAGTTGTCATAAAACCATTTACAATACCGTTAAAATAATGACATTGCCATTAAGGTGTATCTACCTTAAATATCCACCTAATATGTTTTTTGAGTAATAGCAATGACAGGTAGCATTCAATATAAAAACGACCAGCCAAATAAAGATGGAAATCCATAATCAATCACATATATAACATACCTTATTATAATGGTCTTGTAATGAAGCAATCAACAATGAATGCGTCGAATCTGTAGAGACTATATTTCCTTATATTACCTATGTCTCAGTTAGAATGGAGTCAATATGAATTCTACAAAAATGTTATTGTAGTGGAAGTCGAATATGTAGAGACTATATCTCCTTTTGTTGCCTTTGTCTCTCTTAGAATGCAGTTGGGATGAATTCTACAAAAAGGTTATTGTAGTGGAATAAACACACACACAGAGAAATGGGTTGGATTGATATCATTTATATTTATACAAAGTAAAAAATAATGGCAATGCCAAATCCAAATAAGGGAAACGATCGCGCTCTTGAACGATTGAGGTTTGACATGTCCTTTATTAAGTGCATATGCATATTTCAAGAACAATATTTACCATCTAAAAGATAAATGTACAACTCTTTTGAAAGACATGGATGTATATAATGTTACAATACATATTAGAAGTCAAATAATTTTACCTGTCAACAATTTTGGAAACTTAAAAAAAACAATGTGAATAAATTTACAAAATAATAATGTTACTTCATAAATATTTCAAATTGACAAAGAATCACAAGGAATGCCTATATTAATTGTGTAAGAATTGATTAATTTGTTAACATCAAATGTAATTTCAGCATATGGATTTACGCATATTATATCACTCTTTGCATTTTCCATTACTTAAGATCTTAAATAACCTTTACATTTGATTGATTTCACAATCAAGAATTACATGTGCATTTTTCTTATTGTTGTTTTTTAATTAAGGTTTTTGTTGAATTGTTTTGAGGAATCGGTTGCAAAGTATTTATTTGATTATTACCTTTTATTAAAAACTCTATGTTGCATTGTTTTTAGGAATAGAGAAATTCAATATTACTTTCTATAATTTCTAAAATTTCCCCAGGTTGCATTGTTTTCAGCAAAATTATGTATATTCTATTTTGACCATGCATTAAATTTTGCATTATGTTTTTCCCACAATGCATTGATTTCTACATCATGTTCTTTAGATATCCTATTCTCTATGACCACCTCATGAGGAAAATTGAATTTGATTCTCGATAGTCACCATTAGGTTTTTATATAAGTAAAACAATTGTAATAGTAACTAAAACAACTGATTTACCTAAGTTCAGTTTTAACATTTCTAGATTGTTGAATTTATTGTATACTATGCACATCCATCCTTTAGGATGGTATACCCTTTAGATAAGAATATGATTTGTTAGAAATTATGGTGTTAGATGATGATAACTAGACTATGGAAATTTATTTTAGTTATAAAACCCTATGTTGCATTATTTTTAGATGGTTATAAATTCCTAATCAAGAAAAAAAGGAAGAAGAAAGATTAAAGTTGATTGTATTTCAATATATTTGTATTTAAACATTATATAGCATTCTATTCTTTGATAACATCAACAAACATGTTGACATATAGTATATTTAAATATTATCTTCCTTGATTTGTATTCATTTGTATTGTTAAAATTTTTTATGAAGTAATTTAACTATGATTACCAGGAATATTTTAAAACATCACATTGTTTTGATGTGTACATCATGATTGGAACCAACATAGACCCATATAAATCTGGTTCTATGAAGCGTCGAAAGGAATCAAATCCATTAAGGTGAAAACATTTCCTTTCTTTTAGTAAAAAAAGGGGTTTTCACCTCAAGGGATTTGATCCCTCTCAGGGTTTCAAGAACCAAAGTTCTATGGGTCTATACTGGTCTATATGACATAAATTAAATCTAGTTCTCATATTCAAGAAATATTAGTTTTTTAGTAAAGTGCAGAAACCCCAACAGTCCTACCTAGCATGCTCAAACCTCTTTGATGCAAAATGCAGTCATTAGAGCAATTTTTTAGTCTAAAATGGGCCTCGTAAGGAAAGAAGTCAAGCATAATTTCTTAATTAGTTAGAATTCAAGATCCAATATCATTTCAAGAAAACATGTCAACCTTAATGGTCGAGTTGACATATTTTTCATTAAAAACTAATTTTTTTCTTCATATTTTCAATATATCCCCCTCTTGTTTTACTCAAATTTTGAGTGGGTATACTCATTGGTTGTAGAACTAAATTATGCATCCAATGAGTACTTACACTGCATACTTTTGATGGATCCCACCCCATGAAAATAGCGAAGTATATACAAAATCTATTTATGAGACATGAGAAATACATAAAATGTGTTACTAGTGTAACACATTTTTGTTTATGTATATATCATTTTTCATGTGGTGTGGTCCATGAAAAGTATGTAGAGTGAGTACTTATTTGGATGGAGAATTTGATTATTCAACCAATGAGTGTATCCGCTCATTTTAGTAACATAGTTTTCGTGTATTTCTAGTTTTTCATGGGGTGGGGTTCATCAGAAGTATTTAATAGTGTGGATGCTCATTAAATGCAAATTTTAATTATGTATACAATGAGTGTACCCTCTTGAAATTTGAGTAAAACCGGAGGGAGATATGTTGAAAATAATAGGAGGAAAATAGTTGTTTTTCTTTCTTTCTCCAAAATTCATAAATATTATTTTATTATTTTAACTATTTTTTTGTTTTCCTTACGAGGCTTGTTTTAGACACCAAATTTTCTCTAAGGAATAAATTAAATGAGATGATAAGAGTCTTCCTATATATTGTCCCTCTATATAGGTGGAATGTGATCTAGCATCCCTATCAAATTTGACTTCAGTAGGATTTTAACTATAAAAGGGTTTTTATAATGACACGGCTAGGATAAAATCCTTAAATCAAGAAAATCATATCTCGTATATGAAGGTTGAATAAGTGGAGTCAGAAAAAATGGTGAAAGATAAAAAAAAATTATTTAGAGGGTCCATTAGAAAAATATTTGGATTATCCTATCTCAATCATTGCCCCATACATTGTTCTAGGAAATTCCCTAAATGGGGATCAAGGACTTCTAATTTATGGAAATGGTATAGATAATGCAGTTCTACTCTTATGGATTCATAATGAATCATTTGGATTAGGAATCCATTTATGGTACATATTATTCTAACACTCTTTTTCTTACTCAAATTGTAATGACATCCCCTAATGTTTAAGCAAAGGAAAGTTGTTAGTGTCACAAGGCCTGAAAAAAATGGAATGTTGTGAAAATGAAAAAATGTTGCATGACTTCAGCTATTGGAGATGTGTTTAAATTAAATAATGTATTATGGATAGGTGATAAAACCCTTATTGTCAGAGCTCATTTTCATATAATAGGAAAAAACCTTATTGAACTACCTTGCTAGAAGTGAGAAGAGGTGGGGTTGATTGACATAGCCCAATTGGTGCTAAGCCCTACACAAAGAAGCAACTATATCTGGGAGGATTAGGTAGAAAACATATTGGGCATATTTCTCATTTCTTAGTCTATTTGTATGATCATTTATGCTATAGTTAGTGGGTATCATTGGGGGATTCCGATTACTATGCTATCATACACAATCTTATTAATGTAATTCCATTCATAATGAATATTAAATGGATTAATGATGCTTGATATATTTATTCTATAAAGGAAATCCAGATTCCATGTAGTAAATAATCCAATGATTTCATGCTTCCTCACTTTCTAAATAATTTCAAGAGCCTAATAAGGCCTCTATTTCATTAGCAAATAATAGATGTGATGATAGAATCTTGAATGATATTGAGGACAAGTTGTCAATTTTTTATTTTAAGGATGTTTTCAAGTTTCTCTTAAAGATCAATCAAAGAGGATGAAATTTTATCTACAACGAAAATCCAAAGAATCTCTTCTTAAAATGGACTATTTATGGATTTTCCTCGTGTTATGATACTATGAAATTCTTAGAGTTGGGTTACTCCGTAAACAATGTGTAGAACATATAGACTCATACTTATTGCTAGCACTTCTAATGGAATTAATGTCTCCACTTAGACATTATGGATATTATTAATGGATCATGTGTGTGCTTCAATCCACCATTCATGGCCTTGTATTCCTAGAAGCTTCATTTTCATATAGGAACCTACCTATTGCTAAAAATCATCCAAGGCCATAAGTACTTAGGAGTTGGATAGATAGGCTAATCAAGACCTCTACAAAGGCATGCATACTTATTCAAAGCATTGATTATGGCTCTAGATTACTCAATGGTTTTTTAGGGCCAAAGACATGGTCACTACAAAGAAAACACCTTCTAATGGAGGGTTTTCCAAAACCTCTCCAAAAAAATCTCCCTTCCCTGTATAAAGTGTAGATTTCTAGTAGGAAGAAGTTTTAGAGTTTTTTTTTGTTGGTGCACCTAAACTTTTATGGCACATTAGTGCATTTTAGTATCATTTACAATAGTTCTCAATGGATACCATCCCACAGAAGAAATAACATGTCAAAAATATATTGGTGCTCCACTTTTTCTAAGACTCATTAGTGCTTCACATTGGTCTAAGTGCACAGGTTCTTCTATACCAATATGCACCGAAGCGCCAATATTCCCAAAACATATTGGCGCTCCTATTTCATAATGAGGCACTAAATCTCCTCTTTTTTTATGGGCACATTGGTTCTCATATTTTTTGTATGGGTGCACCGATGTTCATCCTTTTGTATCGGTACACTAGTGCTCCTTTTCTAAATAGATGAAAACCGGTGCTCCTTCCTGAGATATATGTGCATTGATATGTGTGTGTGTGTGTGCACGCGCACACGCGCGCGTGCGTGCATGCACCAATTCCCTTTTTGAGATTTTTTCACATTAGTGGACTTTTTTTAGGTTTTGGAGCATAATTTCTCATAATATGCCAAAGCACCAAACAATAACATACTTTTCCTTAGTTGTTAAAGGAAGAAAGAAAAAGAGAAAGGTGGTTTTTTAATATAGTAAAACGTCTGTAGGTTTGTTTTATTTCCTCATGTCACATGAGGGAAAATGAAGAGGATGTGTCTCTGCATGAGAATTCAATACAAACAATCATAAATACAAGGGAGTATAAAGAGTATTGCAACCGAATAACCATTTTTATAGGAAATTGATAAGCATACGATATCAATGGGAGACTAATCAAGTTGAAAAAAATGCAATAAATAAAAGTGGCATCTATTGATCAAATATATCCTTCAGATGTAATGACATGTAGTTGACTAGGGGTATCTACTAAAGGAATTAAAACTCCATTAAAAATACCACCATAAAATTGTCATCTCTTATGATCTCAATACTACATACTTTACTTCTCAATGAACATTATAAATAATTTTCTTAGGTAATATCTGTAACGTACTTTATTTTATGTAAGACATTAAAAATATGTATATATTTGTATAGTTTTTATACTTTGGTGATTTTTTTGAGTCTTCATCTCTCTTAACAATTTTTTAATTGTATCATGATATAAATATTATGTTATATATTATATATTATCTTATCATATAAAAGACATCGGCGTTTAATCTTAAAGAAACATTTAAATCTAGGTATAATATATCTTATAGATAGACACTAAGTGATATTAATTACTTATATGAATAAGTAATAAGATTCATATTTTAAAATGATATACTATGGATGAATTTTATTATATAAATGACTTAACATTAATAATTAAAATGTTTTCAATGAAACATGCATTAATGTCACTCTCCAATCGTCCTCATTAAAATAATTTTCATCTTTGAAGATACTCTACCATCCATTGTTGTATATTGTCAAGACACTAGATATATATGGATATAAATATATAAACAAGATCCACGAGGTGGAAATGTCATCACAGTTGCTAGTAGCTATTGTTATAACATCAATGCTATAGGAAAAAAAAAATAGTTTGTTTGATCTTTAAGTAAATTTGATCATCCACTCAAGTTTAGAGAAAACCATTAATTTATTTTTGGTATAGACATCTTACCTAATATCCACTTTGACATATGAAAAGCATGAATGATAAATGAAATTAAAGTACATGTTGACTTGTGGTTAGCCTTGTGTTGACCCCTCCCTTGTTGGTCCTATGTGGTGAGTCCTTAACCATGTAGTGTCTTGACACTTGTAGAGTAACCCTAAATAAAGTAAAGGCTTAAAAGGTAAAGCCTTCTAGAGATCCTTAAAGGGTTACAAACACAAGATTAAGCTTTCAATATGTGTAATTTCGTGAGATGTGTAATTTGTAACAAGTATAACTTGGTGAGATGTATTGGTTGGTTTTGATTTTATTTTGAATTATATGTAGTTTGCATACCCCAGATTCCAAGAGGTTCCTTATAACACAAGGTTATGAAACAAAGTTTTTTTGTATAACATTGTATTTGCATTTATATAGATTGAAAAAACATATCAAAATTCAATAAAAAGGTGTATATGTAAACACCAAAGATCAAGAAAATAAGATAAGTTCTAAGAACTATTTAATTCTTCTACTAAAATAGTTCCTTGTACCCCACAATAAAAAAAATTATACATAAAAGGTACATACACTTTATACATGTGAGTTTCTCTTCATGATAGACTTACACGGTGGTAGATTATAATAAACATAAAACTGAGTGTGTGAGTGTACTATATATATATATATACATGAAATCATATGAAAACAAAACAAAAAAAGCATCTTACATTGACTATAGTTATGAATATACTATATTTATGAATGAGTGCATATAAATAATAAAGAAAATAGTGTGTTTGTGGACTATAGATAAGACTAAACTATATTTATGAATGAGTGCATATGAAAACAAGAAGGAGAAGATATTGACAATTATGTCAAAGATGACCCACTCAAGATTCTGGACATTGAATCTAGACACCAAGCCATTTCATCCTTTTATCTAGTTTGTTTTATAGCAATGCAAAATTTTATATTTTTAGTTCAATATACAATCAAAGGGGCCACCTGCGAAAGCACAAATGCAAATAAATTGACTAAAAATCAAAATTTATTAAAAGAGTATGTAGTAATATCTCCATGTATGAAACATATAAAACTAGTAAAGAGGGTAATGCCATAAAATAACATTAATTATTGGCCCTCCATATGCTCGTCAATTAAGGATGTAAATATCAGGATTTTCCACTTTTTCCAACCACCCAAAGCCTCCAGAATAGAGATCTGCTTTACTTTTTCTCTGTGAGAAAACACATATCGATAGAAATACATTTAGATAAACCACTTAATTTCATCTTAATTTAGCTAAAGCCTTTGAAGGAAAAAAAACCACAGTGAGCTTACCTTTATGCAAAAGTATTCTAGAATAAGAATAATGACTGTAGTATGTAGGATCCTCTTTATATGGTGGATATAGTACATACAATACATTCAGCACTTCATACGACATTATCGCAGTGAAAAAATATAGGTTTCCCCCTGTTTTTGGATATAATATAGATGTTTCACAATACCAAGCTTTTAAAACAATGTTTGACTTTAATTTTGCAAGTCTCATTGTGAAAAAGAAATTCATATCACGAGCATAATCAACATGTAAGATATTTCAATGTTAAGAACTAAAAGCAGAAACAAGCTTACATGTTGGCGGGAGAGAATGTTGTTGTTTGGAATTGATGGTTGTGTCTGATATGGGATAAAGTCAATCATGAGATTTCACATGCATTAATACATACAAAATATTTCTTAGCACAGTCATGCCACGATGATTGTGGAGTGGAATTACTGCTGATTTAGGCAAACAAAATATTCTGATCTGATTGATTGGAAGAAAACCATCACTAAGTACCAATGTTTTCCAAAAGTCACAGTCCCAGTATATTTACATGAACCCACATATTTATAAAAAACTTAAAATGCTTAATATTTCTCGAGATATATTATATATATATATATAGATTCTATCATCACTACTTATCCTTTGAGAGTTGTGCTTCTTCCATACAATCATATGAATAGTCAAGGACAAGCACAATTAAGTGGAATGATGCGATGATATGAAAAGTGAAGAACAATAACTATTTAGTGGAATCAATGATTTGAATTTGGTTACTCACCTAAAAGTTATCACATTTATGAATGTGGAAATATGTGATAGGTGGAGTCCATCGATGTCCCAATCCTGAACTTATGTGTTCCCTTGTTCTTTTGATTGTTCAAGGACAGAAGAAGATGTTAAGTTTCACTATTTCCATTATTGTAACTTGGTAAGGCACAAGTCTATTGGTTTTATTAGCTTTACTGTATCTGTAATACAATTTTAATTTCCATTGTTAGATAAGGGACAAAGAGAAAAGAGTTACAACAATCATGTTTTGCATGATAAATTATAGTTCTCGAAATAGTTTCCAAATATTTAAAGATAAAACCAATATAATTTTCTATACAATGATTATTCCATTGAGGTCTATGTGTATTGGATTCTGACACATCATTTGTATGGGATCATATTATCATTATGTTGTTATGAGATCTAGAAAATACAATTCAATACTTTATCTATAAAATCCCTCCTCGGAGCTAAAACCTTACAAGTAAAAGTAAAATTCACATGTTTAATATATCTCAAAATGTGAAAACATAATTTACCCTAGATTTTAAGAATTTTTGAAAGTGAATTATAAAATTTTAAACTAAAAAGAACACTAGTATTATCTTTAGCGAATTTATTGTGATGTTATACCTGAGAAAGAAACACTCCTTCGTGGCTCAGCTTTGTCTTTCGAACAAGCTCATAGAAATATTTTGTGTACAATCGATAGCAACAACCTCCTTCCATAGGATCTACACGATCTACTATTATGATGTTGAATCATTCATCTCTATTCTTGATATTACCCTTGCATCGGATTTCGATTAAATATTTAAACTTTGGCAGGAACCTAAGAAGTATAAAGAATAGTTTTAGAAAATGGAGCATTAAAAATTCGTTACCTAGCATCATTGATAATGATGGTCAATGCTAGAACTGCACAACACTTCTTTGTTCACAACAACTTGTTTGAATTGGTCAAATAATTAGGTGGTTTATTTTATGGTTGTTAGCAGAAAGTTCCCTTGGAATGAGGTTTTTCTCAATGCAAAACCTTTTCGTCCGTGTCGAAAATCCTTTCCTTGACATTTTTGCCAATAAATAAGTGTTTAGGGTTTCAAATGGTCTTTTTTCCATATATTTTATTTTTACCCCATAGTATGTGAAAGTTCAACACAAATGGGAAAGTCGTGGCACTAAGGGATAAAATAAATTTAGATGGGGAACTTTCAATACAAACAGGCTACGAATTTTTCAACGGGAGGAAATGATTGGTAATCTATAGAAATTACAGAACCCTATGATCTGTAATGGATTCCTCTCTGCACAAAAAAATGAGAATCCTTTTGATGGAACCATCTGTTCATGGTTGTTGATAGTTACAAACTCTAAAATTATGAGAAAAATTCAACAACATCCTTGAAGCAATGTTTTATTTAAGTCTAGAAAAATTCAAACTAAAATCAATAAAACCATAAATTAATGGAGATGGGTGGTTAGACCTTATCGATGTCATGCATCACTGCTTTCTTGATGTTATTGTGTTATAATATGTCCCAGGATATGCATCCTTCACCGCCTCCCATGATGAAAACGTTTTTGAGGCTTTAATAACACATTATGACTACAAATTAGAATCATGATAACCAAGTATTTGCCGATGTTTAAAGGGATACAACTAAGGGATATTACCATATGCAAATTATGTAATTACTTGCACTTCTTGTGGTAGACGAGCGCAGGATGCACTAGTAATTTGTGATAGATAAACTTGTCCACTTCTGTGCTCTGCAACTTTTAGTCTATAACAAGCACATGTCCGCAAGAGCAAGCAAGCCTTATTGACGTTCAGAGAAAAGGTAGTTGACAATATTTATTTTATATATTTCTAGATAGTGTACTGCTTATATTTACCTTGTCCAATGGTTATGTATCGAGCAATACTATATCCTATTAATTTCTCACTCTAGTATGAATAATGCTTCGAAGACAGGAATATTCATTATTTAGTGAAAAAAGACCTTGTTTCTATATATATATCCACATTCAAGCTCATAAATCTTTGTGGTGTGAAACTAGGTATACAAAATTTACCTATTTTGTGAAAAACACCTATGAAGATTGTCTTCAATTTCCTCTTCATATCAAAAGCAGTAGCACCATCTGTCTCGGAAAGTGCGGTTTCCAATCTCGACACTCCATTGGAAACAACCGTCATGGTAATCCCGTTGTCATTCCCATTAACATGATGAACTGCATGACCATTAGCGGTTCTATTCATGTTAACATACACATCACTATACAAATTCCAGTTTCCATTGATGGAAAATCTATTTGTTGGTGCCTTCCCATTTTATATGCTGTAAGCTGGGAGAAGTCAAAAGGAAGCAAGAAAATTCTAGAGATGTTGGAAGCACATAACAAGAGCGAAGGGAGAATTTGAAGACAAGAAAGGTAGAGGGGTCTTATAATGGTAGGCAGGGGTGCTCAACCCTATCATAGCATTATTGTTTGACTACATCGTGAGAATACATTTTCAATTACGCAGAGATTTCCCAAACAACTCCATTCTCTAGCCTTCTATGCAAAGGTTAAAAGGTGAATACATTCCAATGGTTACTGCATTCAGATTATGAGGGCTACATCCTAATTCGATTGTCTGGAAACACACATGTTTTTAATGATTCTAGACTATTTTNATATATTATAGGCTATATACTTATACTTTGTTATAAAAATTTATGATGGGTAAGTAAGGCTCTTGAAAATTCCAATCTTACATTAGGTCACCTCGCCGCCAATGTGGGAAGTAAAGATCGAGGGGCTCATGTAAGCATCCAAACACCAATCCACATTCAATTAATTATATTATTTTTAATTACATTTAGTAAGAAAATCACAAACTTTAAAAAACTGAAATTATTTTTTCATATCAAAATGAATTAATACTCATAAGCAATTCATATATATCACATGAGTTGACTAAATAAGAAAATATATAGTAAATGATATTTTAAAACTATAAAACTATAATAAAAATATAAAGTAATCATTAACAAAATATGTATTTTATGTATTTAATACAAATATATTAATAAGAAAACAATTGCTCTTATTTATTTCTATTTCAACTATAAATTTTTTCATATAAATGTTATTTACAATAGCATTCTCAATATATTTATAATCAACCTATTTCACTATTAATGTTTTATTATATATATTTATATATATAAATTTCTTACATTAATAATTATGTTAATTAAATTTCTAAATGTTTAATTTTATTGTGCCGAGAGGTGCTTTACAGCTCAGTATGGAGGAGATATTGTAATGTGATGTAACGTTTATAACATGTCGACAAAAAATAATAGTGATAGTGAATATTATGGGAGAGATTGTGTAACATGTCCACAAAAGATAATATCACTTTCGTAACGTTATTTTTATTAATAAAAAATAAATTCTCTAATAGGCCAAAATAAATGTCGGCCACAAAAAAAAATCTATTATAGGGGAGATGTTGTAATATTCCTACCTAACAAAACAATAAAAAAGTAAAAATTTAATTATCCATAAAAAAAATATGTGGGTCAAGAGAAAAACACAAAATTCAATTATTTGCAAAAAAATGTTGGCCTTGCACATGGTTTTAAAACCATGTGCAAGGCATTCTAAACAACCCGTGGTTTTATTGTACATGGTCTAGGAGGCTATGCACATGGCCTCTTAAACAACCCATGGTTTTACTGTACATGGTTTAGGAGAGCCTTACAAATGGTTTTAAGACCATGTGCAAAGCCTCCTAAACAACCCATGATTGTAGGAGGGCCTTGCATATGGTTTTAAAACCATGTGTGGGGAAATGATGTAATGTTCGTTCCTAACAAAATAAAAAATAATAAAAAATATTATATGTCGGCCGTAAATAATATTAAATATTAATAACAATAAAATTAGATGTGGACCTTAAATAAAAAGATGCATCTTTTGGTTTGAATCAAATCAATGCATACATAAGAAGAGTTTTGCACCTTGAGAGATTTGATCCATCTTGACACTTGATAGAGCCTAGGATTTGGATCTACGCTGATTTTAAAATAAATAAAGGCTAGTAAAATGTAAAGAATTTAAGAAAAATAATAACATCATTATATAGAAATGGATAAATAATTTATATATATATAATTTATCATAAATATTAAATAAAAAATTATTACATAGAATTTTTTTCTTTTCATGTTTTTTATTATAATCCATCTCATTTTTCTTTTTAAAATTGTAAATATTACATATTTTAATATTCCCATGACATGTAAAATATGTATAGAATCATGCACAATTAATTGTAAATATAAATGAATTTCATAATTATATTAAAAATTAAGCGATTCTAACCATCAAAGACTTTAAAAATTAAGGGATTACAACCATCAAAGACGTTAACAAAATTTATGTGGAATTTTCAAAGTATGCATAATAACCATAAACTTATTTCATATAGAGAGAACTGGATATATGATTATGTTGATATGATGATTAATTTTCATGAATACCAATTTGGTATATCAAATCTTAAGAATGATAATACTTGCTTTACTTTAAATATTATGAAACTTCGTGTGCTCAAAAAGCTTGCCAAGAAATTTTCCAAGTTCATTATAGTTTTGAAAATGTAGGAGGTTACAAAGGTTTGTATTGTAGAAAAAATACTATGAAACTCAGATTTAATGTGGGTGTAAGCAATGCACTCTAAAAGAAATTCATTTTCATCCTCGACACTCATAGACTCACACATATGGCAAATTCTTTTTGTCCATGGAGTTTTTAGAATATGCTAGCACCCTCTTTCACTATCGAGTTCATGAGAGTATTAATTTTCTTCAATGAGTTAGTTACTATTGAGACATATTTACGATCATCCATGTCATGATTAATGACCTCCTTATAGTATATTAATTTTATTTTGATCGCTAAATTTTCCTCGCACCATATTTTCTCTTTAAACTTAGAAATAATAAACTTTTGACCATAAATATCGTTTTCATGAATGTCTCAAGGATTTCACCAAGCCATGGTATCTTTACACCTATATATATAGTAATAAATTAATAATATAATGACATCTTATTTTCCCTTTTAAAAATTTTAAATATTTTAATATTTAAATAAATTGTATAACATATATAAAATTATGCATAATTAATAATAAATATAAAGAAATTTTAAAATTATGTTTAAAATTAAGGAATTAGATCCATCACAAAAACTAACAAAATAATATTTGGTATTTTCAAACATGTGCATATAACTATTAACCAATTTGCAAATTATTTATTAAGGAAAAAAACAAATTCATAAGAAGAAGTTAACATAAAAAAAGCATGTTCATAGTTAATAGTAGAATTTTTAAATACTATTTATTAATAAATAGATGGAAAGGAATATCATGATCCAATACTATCACAAGTCCAAACTATAAAACAAGAATGCTTAAATACCACCATATGGCTATTAGTTATATGATATTAATTATTTACATTTTATTCCTATTTTTCTCAAAATTATTTTTTTTTACAATAAAAAGAAAATGATGTATAACAAAATTTTATATAATAATCATATTTGTATACATAGATATAATAATTATTTATCATGTATATTTTTATATAATAATCATTTCTGTATCTAACAAGATCCACACGAGAACTTGTGTAGTGCCATATTCGATGATGACCCACCCTAGCTAGGATTTTTCCTATTGTGCATATTCTCCAAATATTTATTTGGAGTAGACATGGTTTTACATCATAGTTTTTCATTTTTATATAATTATTTTTTCATTTTTTATATATTTAACATTGAAAATGATTTTGTTAAAGTTTTTTTCGAGATAACTCGTAAATGTTATAAAAAAAATTATTTATTAACTGAATAATAAATGTTGGGAACAAAATTAGAAGANATACATTACTCTTAATGAAAGGGTATTCTGCCAAAATATAAATAGCGGACCCTCAATTGTAACTTATCACTTATCATGTCTATTTTATCAATCTTTATACATATTTATGGATTATTTGTATTTTCGAAAGTGAAAGTTTGAGAAGTTGTAGTAAATGGTATTTTACCATTGCAGTGGTATCACCCTTAGCCATTATTTACACTTTGTATAAATTTAGTTTTTAGGGTTCCCTAAAATATTGGACATTGTCCAAAAATTAAAAAAAATTAAAAAATAAAAAGAAAGAAAAAAAAGTCAAAAAGAAAAGATAAAAGTAAAACAAAAAAAAGGGTAACTTGTGAAACTACATGTGGTTTCTTAAAGTGGGTTTGGGTTTGAAAATAAAAATGCATAATAATAACTACTAAGTGTAATTCCCCATATTAATGTTAATTAATGTTTATTAGTAAGCACTTCTATTAAATTAAACTTATATTAATCCCCATATTAATGTTAATTAATGTTTATTAGTAGGTACTTTTATTAAATTAAAATTATACTAATCCCCATATTAATGTTAATTAATGTTTATTAGTAAGTACTTTAATTAAATTAAAAATATACTAATTATTTTACTGTCTTTTACCATTTGAGTAAAACATTAAAATTGGTAATGTATGACATTTGGTTAGATTTTGTGACACGTACAAGTCAAGATAAATTCATAACACATGTCAAATACATCTAAACTACACTACCCAAGATATAATAAAATAAACTAATTTAAGAAGGAAGGCGGTGGGGAAAGAGGTATAAGGAGAAGGAAGGAAGTATTTTGTGGGGGGTGGTGGAGAGGTTTGGATTTTGGGGAAATTAGACTCTGCATGAGGGGAATGGAGAGAAATAAAACTTGAGGAGGGGGACAACTCAAACACAAGAATATCTGTAAATAACTGAGAAGATCAAGGATGAGAATAATATCTGTAAATAAATGAGAAGATAAAGAATGGAGAGGAAGCTACTCTTGGTATTATTGGTCGATGGGCTCGGGGGCTAGGAAACCCGTGGGTTTCCTAGGGCCAGCACATGATGAGAGCTGGTCGGCAGGGTGGCACATCATTTTGTTGATCAAGGCTTGGATGGTTGGAGGGAAAGATTGGAGAGGAAGAAGCCTACTAGGATCTACTATGACCGCTGGTCCCAGGTAATTCAATTTTAGATACAGGTATTTCAATTTCAGATAATTAGATATTAAATTTCTGCATGGTATTATTGTCTAATTTATAGAAAAATTTATGAAGTTTATCAAACCTGTAGAGCTCCTATTTTTAGGTTAAATATGTTTACAGTTCATGATTGTACATTCGTATGTTTATAAAATTAATAGTACACACATAGATATAAACCTGTATTATGATTTAAAATGTCTTGATAAAGAACATTACAGAGAATTGGACCGAGTGCTCTACCGGTTAGGCAGAGCACTACAGAATGGTATCAAATCCCAGTTCCAAATCTGGAACCATAGGGCCTACTTCAACCCTAACGAGAAACAAAATATTTCAAAAAAAAAAAAAGTAAAACAAAAACTACCTGTAGAGTATAAGAACAAAACAAATTTGGACTTGGAACCTTGTTCCATACAATAGTATAATATGGTATGAAGGCATAGTTACTGAACTCTCCTTGTAGCCTCTTAGCCTCAATCCATTCCATAAACATTGTATCAAAAGTTATTTACCTGCAAGGAAATAAAACAAAAACAATCTTCATGGTTTGAAATCAAAACAACTTATAAACACTAGTATGTAATTTTGTATATCATAAATTTAAAGAGCATGTAGCTTGAAAATATATATATATATATATATATATATATATACACAAATTGGGGATTAGTGGTATTAAATTGGCATTTATGCAGAGTTGATGTGACCAGGAAATAACACTGGATATAGTACTCTAAAATGATATAGTACACAAAATTTTAAATGCAATAAAACATGATTTACTTACACAAACCGGGAAGAAAAAAAATGGAAAATTTTAAATGCAATAAAACATGATTTAGTTACACAGAGCAGGAAGCCAAAAAAAAATGGAATTAGATTAAAGCTCATGTTCGAACAGTTATTGGCTGAGCTACTCGACCTTGGAAACTCTTTACTGGCGCTAGTCAACTAGGATTGTTGCAATTTCTGGGATGAGTATTATTGGGTGGGATAAATGCGATCGTTGCTGGCTATATGATGAATATTTGGCCCAAGCAGAAAGAATAAATAACTATATTATTATGGCACTACAACTAACTCAATGGTCATTCTAGCTGCCATAAATCCAGGTGGGTTCGCTGAGTGACCAACTTCTCTTTTCTGTGGGACCATCTGGCTGATACCGGCAGCATCAAAATACGTTTGGATTTACTCTATAAGATCTGGCACCCAACAGCATCTGGACTCTATCGTTAATACCGTCCAGCAGCGAATAGATATCAGCAAGCGGCACATAATAAAATTGTATTAAATACACCTTTGCATACAACACATATGGTCACTTAAACTGGCAAGCAGAATAACCCCTCGAAAACTCTATCCCTCGTGTTTTATAAAGTCCAATATAACATATAAATATAAGAGGTAAAATGTAAAATAACATATATAAAGGCCCAATCTTATTGGCATGTTCACTAATTTATTTTTCCGAGCTCTGTCCGTATTGAGGCACCCAGGTCTGGTTTTTCATTAAATAAATAAATAAATCTCTGAATTGTAAAATCATATCCAATTCTTTCACAAATGACAGTAAATAATCTATAAAAGAGTTTATAAAATAAATCTCTACAGTACAATATAATAGATTCATAATATATTTGTCTCATTTTATTGAGATCTAGAAAGGTAATCCTTCTTAGTTCGCTTACCCGAATCATAGCGGGTAATTCGTTGAGAGAGTTTATGCTCTCGCCTAGCCCAGAACAGAATAGAAGCGGGCATGAATCAAGGTGTATCCTCGATGGCCAATGCCAGGCCGATTGGCTCAGCTACGTCCCACCCTGACAAACAGAGCGTATAGACTAGGCGTAACACTGACTAAGCTCATACTAATATCTAGAATATCTGTAGGAGGTGCAATGAACCAGACCTAGACCTATGCCCAACTAAATCACTCTACCAGTTTACAATATTACATTAACAGATGTGTTCGTGACCTGTTTGCTCAATCCCCACGTGCCCAGGAGGTTTTCAGTAATTACAAACAGTTTTTACAATACTGCGTTAACAGGAAGCCAGAAAAGAAGGAAGGAATGGGTCGGTAAAAGTTGTGACTAGCTTCTAAACTTAAACTGTAAAATATGAACTCCTATACTTAATAATATCACATATCCAAACCTAGTTAAATGCACCTATATCAATATTCAATGCACAGTTATAAAGAAATCTGAAACCTAAAATTAAGAAACGAATTATGATGGTTTCAATGATATACATGCACTGAATCTAAAATCTAAAATTCCTTTTCTACTAAGTTATCGAGTTCAATAAACCCACATCAATTCTCATTAAAATTCGAAAGTTATGGGCATTACCCAAAATACTGCCCTTCGCCTTGAATCGTCCTCCTTGTAAACCAAGGCTTTCTTCATACAAAGCCACGCACAAAAATTTTCGTTGATTGACTACTGCTTCTGAGATTTCCATGATACCGACTCGTCAGTGTCCAAGTTTGCCTGCAAATTACGTAGACGAACGGTAAAAAAAAAACTAACAGGAAAATCTTGTGAAAACGAGGGATCCCAAAGAGATCTGCGCTCTGTGGGCATTAAAAAAAAAAAAAACGGGGAAGAAAAAAATTAAGTGATTCGTAGAAACCCATTTAATAATGGAAAAACAAATAATAATACTAAACAATATGTTAAATAAAACGAACATTCCAGGTTAGTTCTGGAGATGATAATCCATCCGACTTCGCTCCATTTGGGTAGCATGCATGCCGTCGAAGGATTTTTTCTGCCATCTGGGAAGCATACGAGTGTGGGCATGTAGATGGGCGCATGGACGGATTATGGAAGCTCCACCGATTATGGAAGAGCAGATGTTACTCTTTATTAGCTTTACAGGTGGCTCTAGAATTGGGCGGTGGCGGAAGGACCAGTGCTGTCAAATGGTATTATTTGTGCATAATTTTAATTTAAAAATTTAAATTATATATATATATATATATATATATATATATATTGCACCATCCATTAACTTTTCACACTAATATATAATGCAACTTGTTATCCTTTGATTCATTAAAATTTCTGGCGCCTTAGAGCAACTCTATTTGTTATTTGTACTTTAAAGAAGTAATACTAAACTATGATATATGTACCCAGCGGTAAAGCGAGATTTGCTGTTAAAAGAGATGCCCCACATATATTTATAATACGCCGCGAACCCGGGTCACCTGGTGGAAGGGAGTATGAGTCTATTCGTCTATGCTACTGGCATATAGCGCTGCCATCAAGTTTAGTTTGGTAAAGAACTTACAACCTTAATTTCAATCTGTAGTTTATGAAGCATATGGAAAAATCCTGAGGAGGATCGTTTTTATACATCCACGCTTTCTGGTAGCAATAGCTCTTTTCCTTATGGTCAAGATACTCCGTTCTCTCCTTAACAGTCGACCCATTTCCGTCCACTAGTTCTTTGGAGTCTATCCACGTTGCATTAGGTTCCGTTTTGCAAGAAGACATACAATTGGCAGAAGCCAACGAAGGAAGCTGTTAGGCTGGACCAAAGCACGCCAGAAATAGAACCCATAGCAATTAGCGATTGTCTGGGCATTATGTTCTCTCCCCATCTACCTGCCAAACAGAAAAAATAAAACTGGAAGATCGACCAAGTGGATTGGATTGTATCTGTCATCCAGCTATCTAGTCTCTGAGCTGAAAATGGAGAACCTAGCCGGCTGGCAGCGATTTACAACAGATATTTTTTTCGCCTGCTAATCCAACTTTATCTGATAGCCTGTTGTACATGGGTATTCTGCTGTTGCGCAGTAGATTCGTAGAAGAACTTTTGCGTTCGGAAAAATCAGGGAAGATGCTTCCATTAAAAGTTTACTGCGATTAAAGCTTTCTTTTGCAAGGTTTGCGAGTTCAGATTGAAAGCAACTAGGTCAATTAATTAAGAAGTAGAGATAAACTCAATGTATGTAGGACTTTTGTTGAGTTTCATTATATTTAGGGAGAATGCTACAAATAATCTTTCTTTCACCTACCCCTTTCTCTTCTTTAAAACTCTCAACAGATTATGGGTGGATGTGAAGAAACGAATTTTGTCTGCCAGTGTTTTGTTTTGATAGCAATACTGTAACTTGCTGATTTAACATGACTACAGTAATGTATGCTTCAACCCAAAACCATATACCCTAATGCATGCATCAACCCTAAACCCCAACTTTTAAAGCCCTGGCTAGCGCATGAATTGAACTGTAGATTCCTTCGAGCACAAATTGCCTGTTGGTAAATAAACTGCAAATAAAATTGAAGGGAATCCTGTCGTATGACACGATATAATGTGCAGGAGAGACATCTTCTATAGATATAAATAAATGCAATCCATTCCGTTAGCTTTACTTATGCATAATGGATATGTATGCCAGCTGCTACAGACCTGCGTGCTAAACAGGATTGAAACGTCCAAACCTATACATCCCACCTCGACCGGATGGACTACAGATTTTGACATTTCCACGAGCAAAAATAATAATAATAATAATAATAATAATAATACATAGATAGTAGGCAGAGGAAAAAATACTCCGAACAACCACAATGACAGTGTCCCTAAATGTTAGATTGGGCTAAATCCCATAGCGATAGTGGTGGATATAAGAGCGTAGCGGGTAGAGATAGCAACAATGATTTTTCCATATGTTCCCATATAACCTGATTGAATATATATAGCTCTTCATTTTACTATTAATGGGATATATTAAGCTACAAATGGGGGAATGTCTACTATTAATATTTTCTTATATTTAATAAATATAGCCATCTTTTAGAGTTGAGTGAAGGCCTTGGCTTGACGGAACATAGTTTCCTCTAAGATAATCCCCCCTTAAGCTGGACACCGCGCTATGGATCCTTGAGCTTCAATTTGCTTTATACCTTGTTTAGCCTATAGAGCTATATTGGCCAGACTGATAATAGCGTAGCAGACAGGAAATACAACACATAATTCTTTTTTTCTGATTAGAACGTGTTTTCAATTGTTTCTGTTGGAAAAAGCTAAATATTTCTGAGATAAATTAATTTCTCAGCACAGTGTGATTTGTCCACCTTTAGCCTATACATTTACTTAGATTCCGATATTTATTCATTTTTCAGTTCTCTGTGATTTCATGTTAAATTTTACTCGTTGCCCGGTTCCTGCTGTAGAATGAATAATGCTAAACCTCACCCACCCCACTAAGTGATCTTCGGGAAAGACACACCCCGCTAAGTGATCTTCGAGAAAGACAGGCAGGTAGGATTCTTCCCGTCGTGCTCAGTCCATGCGTTGAGAAGAGAGAAGGCTGACCTAAGTTTTCTCCAAACTTACAATGAATAAGCACAATATATATATATATATATATATATATATATATATAAGTGCTCTGTTGTCTTTGTGTGGCAGCCATAGAGATAACAAATGCTGGGCCCGAAGATACCTCTACGTTGCATAGCGTACGAATTCTAGTCACCCAGAATAAATTACAATGGCAAGAGTAAAAATCATAGATTTAATTTATTTTTCGTACTAACAGAAAAGTCTGCTGCTATATTAAAAAGGGTTTGTCAATCCGGCCCAGAAGAAATTGGAAAAAGAAACTTCAATTTATTTGTTGTTTTAGTATTGTGAGATTTAATATAAAATACAATAAAGTATTTCTAGGAATTCTGAGATGAAGCGTTACAGTTTTGATCTTTTAAAAGTTGTACTTTACAATATATTTGATTTTTAATTATATTCTAAAAAATTTTGTAATAAGATTGTTTATTTTATCTTCAAAAGAACAGAATTTATAAATTACCCCTCTCTATGAGCACTCGAGTTGCTCTAAACTACTGTAGGTTTATAATTGCCCAGCAATACGTAGTAGAACCAATTGGAAGAAAAAAAAATAAGGAGTGATTATTTGTATTTCAGTAACAATCAAGAACAAAGTAGTGTGTGCTCCTTTATAGAAAACTTAGAAATTAGACAACCCATCAGGTATCAATCTAGACGACAGAAGTATAATTTTTTTGGAAAACGATCACGGAACGAGATTGAGGATGTTCCCCCATATTACATGATACAAATATAGGTTTCCCGCACGCACACTACGCCCAAAACTACCTTAGGAGCCGGGATCAAGATCTCCGAAGTATTGATTGATTAAATGTGTTGTAAGCCCGCAGAGAGAGAGTAGTTACTTATTTCCATTACTATATTGGATGGGTTGGGCGGCTGTTGAATTGGGAAGATTAATTGTTGTCCTGGCTCTCTATATCGCAGTAAGCTCGCTGGCTTGAGCGAGTGGTCCAGTCTATTGGATTTGGGTGAGGTGCCTTCAATTGATAAGTCCTTAAAATAAATCACTAATGGAATTAAATATATAATATTATATATAAAGCTCCCTCCCTGTTTCCGAACTAGCTGTAAGTGTTTTCAAAGCCAATCTTAGCGTTTTCTAATTATTTGATTTTTAGTTTATTTTTCTTGGGACTTCGTTCCTCAACTTTTTGACTATCTTATTTACTACTGCCTTAACAAAAAAGATTGAATGAATGGGGATTCCGCCGGTCTGTTTGGTTCCCGGGTGTCTAGTTTATTATTTTCCTGTTTTTCTG
>LPNX010800071.1:47430-186063 GCA_001517045.1 Pseudotsuga menziesii | reverse complement strand
TATATATATATATATATATATTTGTGGGTGTTAAATTTCAAAATATTTGTTTCATAGTGTTACCGTTTTCTTAAAATTTTGTTAAGTGTAAATTTATTTATGAGAATTCAACTAGGTTATAAAGGGATCACCTCCGAGGTGAAAAATCACACTACCTAAGTTAATTTATGCTGAAATTATTTATGGAAGATTATGCGCATTGTTACAAAATTATTGAACAAGGGGATAGAAAGAGTACGCATAACTAATTCTACATTATAATACAAGGTACTCTAACGAGGAGGTTGATTAATTATGAGTAAATAGGAACGTCCCTTGATTAGTTCTGTGTGTCCTAGTGTGCATACAAAAGATTAGGTTATGCAAAAAAATTCCATTCATCTTGTAAGGATACCCTATGTTAGGAGTGGTGATCACATGGTTGTATGAAGTACCTAAGTAGAGATAGTATGTCAACATTCATGCATAGGGATGCCTAAGCAATTGCATTATTATAAAGATTATTTATATTGTAAACTTAATATACACGGATTAATGAAAACATTAAAGGTGCTAAAGATACATCTTGGTTAGCATTAGAGGGAGTGGTGCAATAGAATGGTAGTTGTGTAATTAGTAAGTGACAGGTGTGAAGTGACATGATGATATCAACTGGTAAATTTATGTGATAAGTAAACTAGGTTGAAGACAATATGTTTTAATGACACATAAATACCATAAGGGTGTTAATGATAAACAACTAGTACAAAAGGGAGGAGTGTTTCAAGTGTTTCAAACCTGCTAATAGGAATTAGTATAGAAAGAGGTGAACGTATAAATGACATTTAGATATTATCATAGAAAAATGATACGACAAGCCAAGAAACTATCAATTAAATTACATAGGATAAAAAGTGTGTCCCATTATTAAAATTTCAAAGAAATAAGTAGCAATTGTAAGTACTCTTTGCATAATGTGCCATTCATAGGGTAAGAGTGCTCTTTAAAGAGAATTTATTGGTGAATAGAATTTGATTAATAAAACATAGTGTTATTCAAGTTATTATAGAAGTATCGATGTCAAGATGGATCCTAATTAACAATTTTAATGAGAACAAAAGTAATGTAAATTGGAGAGAGATTCAATAAAGCTAAAACGAATCAACAACAACAACAAAAGGGAACTAACGTCTCCTTATGAATCATAACAAGAACAAGACTATAGAACACTGTATAAATTGTTGTTGATAAGAATCTAGTAGGGTATAATGAACCTTGATGCATGTTACAAATGGGATCCTCGAGGAGGACATAAGTAGTTACTAGGATATGTTTTCAGATATATTAGGGATAAAAGAAGTAAAATAGTAAAATGACATCGACAGGTTGATCAAATAAAGGTCCAAGTGGGACTACCATAAATAATGAATTCTAGCAGTAAGACACCTATATTATGCATAATAATATATTCTTATAATCGTATGTAATGCCCATATTTGACTAGACATATCGACATGTTGCATTTTATTTTCTTAGTAAACGTTGGACTTCGTTCGACTGAGTAAACCATATTTATGACATGATAGATGTTGCTACTATGTCTAAGATGTTACTATGCTTATGTTGATACATTGATTGTGATTGTGAGGTTACTATGTTATAGTTATCATGATATTCCTTTGTTTATAAGTATAGTGTATGTTTAATTGTCATCATTGATAAATGTAATATATATGATGTGGTACATGGACATCGACCCATGATGTGATCAATTTAATGAGTTATACAATGAAAGGAAATGTTGTTGATAATATGCACCAACTAATGATTAAATGGAGATATTATCATGAATGTATGTTTTCAAAGTACTAATCTGCAGGACACATGGGCTATGTAATAAATGGATACTTTATATAAAGTGTGGTATAGTACCTATTTCTGCAGAAGAGCCTTGATTACCAAAACTGATGATACGATGACACAGACCAATAATCTCAATAGCAGCAAAGTATGTTTTTGATAGGGTATATAGACCAAGGATGTTGAGAGGGATGGATGTGTTCCACCCTATGTTTTTATAAATACCCAAGGTCATGGGAGGGCAGTGCTGAGACACGCTCCCCATGTTGTTGTGATGACGACGGTCGGGTACCCGAGGTCATGGGAGGGCCATGCTGAGACACGCTCCCCATGTTGTTGTGATGACGACGGTCAGATTCCTACTAGGAGAGGCTAGGTCCGCCGTTCAGCCGACGCTATCGCTCTCAGGTTCTTATGTGGTCAGATCGGTGAAGCCGACATCCACTTTATACTAGCAGAGGAAGGATAGGGAGGATGCGGACGTAGGTTAGGATGGGTGGACATATTAGTTATTATCGTTGAAGGTTGGACATTATGATACTGGATTAGTGATGGTAGGTACCAATATTAACTGACTAATTAATAAGTACATAATTGTTAAATAACTCCGAATGTCACAAGAAATCATATTATATCTATATATGGGTCATGTTGCATGAAATATTATTTGTATCAGTTAGAATTTAGGGGTTTTTGCTATAGTACATGTGCAGCCTGTGCATGTACTGGCCATGCATGCACACCTCACACATGCACGCTAGTATGAAATATTTAAATAGTTGTATAGGTTAACTGAGTAATTGTGAATTGTTTTAAACCTATAAATGTACCTTGTATCACGATTTTGACCATAACTTCGGGACGAAGTTTCCTGAAGGGTGGGTGTATGTAATGCCCCATATTAATGTTAATTAATGTTTATTAGTAAGCACTTCTATTAAATTAAACTTATATTAATCCCCATATTAATGTTAATTAATGTTTATTAGTAGGTACTTTTATTAATTTAAAATTATACTAATCCCCATATTAATGTTAATTAATGTTTATTAGTAAGTACTTTAATTAAATTAAAAATATACTAATTATTTTACTGTCTTTTACCATTTGCGTAAAACATTAAAATTGGTAATGTATGACATTTGGTTAGATTTTGTGACACATACAAGTCAAGATAAATTCATAACACATGTCAAATACATCTAAACTGCACTACCCAAGATATAATAAAATAAACTAATTTAAGAAGGAAGGCGGTGGGGAAAGAGGTATAAGGAGAAGGAAGGACGTATTTTGTGGGGGGCGGTGGAGAAGTTTGGATTTTGGGGAAATTAGACTCTGCATGAGGGGAATCGAGAGAAATAAAACTTGAGGAGGGGGACAACTCAAGGACGAGAATATCTGTAAATAACTGAGAAGATCAAGGATGAGAATAATATCTGTAAATAAATGAGAAGATAAATAATGGAGAGGAAGCTGCTCTTGGTATTATTGGTCTGTTGGCTTAGGGGCTAGGAAACCCGTGGGTTTCCTAGGGCCAGCACATGATGAGAGCTGGTCGACAGGGTGGCACATCATTTTGTTAATCAAGGCTTGGATGGTTGGAGGGAAAGATTGGAGAGAAAGAAGCCTACTAGGATCTACTACGACCGCTGGTCCCAGGTAATTCAATTTCAGATACAAGTATTTCAATTTCAGATAATTAGATATTAAATTTTTTCATGGTATTATTGTCTAATTTACAGAAAAATTTATGAAGTTTATCAAACCTGTAGAGCTCCTACTTTTAGGTTAAATATGTTTACAGTTCATGATTGTACATTCGTATGTTTATAAAATTAATAGTACACACATAGATATAAACCTGTATTATGATTTAAAATGTCTTGATAAATAACATTACAGAGAATTGGACCGAGTGCTCTACCGGTTAGGCAGAGCACTACACTAAGAAGCAAGTAGATTTGAACTTAGGTGGGGAAGGTAACACTCATTCCTCCCAACCAACAAATCTACTAGAATATTACAAAACTTAAGGGAAACAAATCTAAAAGTACATAATAATTGTTACTAAGAAGCAAGTGAGATTTGAACTTAGGTGGGGAAGGTAACAATCATTCCTCCCAACCACCCTATCTATAAGAAGTATTTATCAACCTTCAAAAAGAAAAAAACAAAGTATTATTATTATTACTTAATAATTGTATGAAGTACAATTATTAAATTACAAGAGTAAAGAAAAACAAGAAAAAATTGAAGAAGACAAGAAGCCAATCAAAAGGAAAACCAATTATCGTTAAAGAACACCAGAAGCCAGGAATTATGGCAAAGTCCAAATCAGAATTGCAGTCCCAACTACAAGAAGCAATTAAAAAAGTATTTGAGATGACGAAGCTGGATATTTCTAAGGAATTAATGAGTAAAAAATATACCAATCAGAATCTACAAAACCAAAAAATCATGAAAGATGCGGTCGAGAATAATAAAGAAATAAAAATACTAAGCAAAATCATCAAAGACAAAGAAGACAAAATCACGCATATTTAAATAAAAGTAAGATGCCAAGAAGCAGAGAATTGTTGCCTTCAGCAACAGATTGAGGAACTCCAGCAAAATGAGGAAGACTAAAAAAAAGCGCACAAGTTGGAAATAACAAAAGTTTATAACACATTAACAAGTAATACTGAAGAAATATACGGATTAAGAAATAATAATAAATTATTAGTTATGAAGATCAAGAAGTTAAAGAGTACAAAGAAGGAAGACAACTTGAATGAAGACATCGAAGGAAAAGTCCTAGAAAAACAAGAAGAAAATCAATGCCTTCTAAATCTTAATGAAGAACTACAGAAAGAAATCAAGAATTTAAAAGAGGAAAAAACGTTGCAAGATGGACGGTTCAAGAAAATTCATAGTAAAAACAATCTATTGGAGAACAAAATAACCCAAATCTAGAGAATCACCAGACTCTCCCAAAAACAAATTCAAGTTGAGGAAGTGAAGGAAGTCCTTGTCGTAGTTAAAAAGGAAGAAAAACAAACAACACACATGCCTTACAGACATCCAAATTATAATCATCATTTTGACCAACGGCAAGGTCAAAATGAGCATTCAAAAAGGAGTTATGTTGACAAGCAAACAGTTCGAGATACTAAGAAACAATCGAGACAATCTGTTTCCTAAAACAATATAAGAGGTCCAATCAAAATAGATCTAGGATGGACCACATTAGATAGGATGCAACAATTCTCCTCAAGAATCCGTCACTTGTATCGTTTTATCTCATTGAGTGCTACAAAGGATCCAGAGATGACGGTTCAAGCAAATTAGACGTTGCTATGAATGAAGCTTTGAGGACAAAGCTGCCCTTAAGGGGAAGACAATGTAACAAACTTAATAATAACAACAAACAATAATAATAATAATAATAATAATAATAATAATAAACATCAACACACACACACACACACACACATATCTATAATAAATAATAATAATTAATAATGTCTTTATGAAAAGACATGACTCTTAATGAAAGGGTATTCCGCCAAAATATAAATAGTGGACCCTCAATTGTAACTTATCACTTATTATATATATTTTTATCAATATTTATATATATTCATGGATTATTTGTATTTTTGAGAGTGGACGTTCAAGAAGTTCTAGTAAATGGTATTTTACTGTTACAGTAGACATGGTTTTACATCATAGTTTTTCATTATTATATAATTACTTTTTAATTTTTTATATATTTAACATTGAAAATGTTTTTGCTAAAGTTTTGTTTGAGATAACTGGTAAATGTTATAAAAAAAATTATTTATTAAATGAACAATGAATGTTGGGAACATAAATTGGAAGAGTCACTACACTCAATTGACACAACCCATGCTTGTGTTAGTAACTAAATAATCAGTTATCTTTACAAAGACAAGTGGTGAGTCTTAGGAGGAGGAAATTACTAACTATTAAGATCCAGGGAAAAAGACAAAAAGCATGCAAAGTAAAAAGAGAATGAGAGCTACCAGAGAGCACTAAGAACATAGTGTAGGATATACCTTGGATGATGAAAATGTATCATAGAGTTTCTAGTGAGCACTTTAATAGAGTTAGGCTCTAGAAATAAAAAACACTAGTGAGCACTAGGAAATATGTTAGGTTCTGTATGTACCTAACGTCAACTAAGGAGTAGTGGAAACTTGACAAACGGAGTGAGTGGAAAACACAAATTTGATCAATACTACGAACTCCTCTTTGACACAATGATTCCACGTTGACACAACGCCATAGAAAGGGGTTCGGTATCACTTGAAACCCTTAACTCAACAATTTCCCTCAGCACCGGCCCAGACAAGTTTTAACCTGTCCAACAACACCTATGGATCAGATGAGGTCTCACCTGAGATGTTCAAGGGAGAACTGTTAGAGCTACGTTTCCATAGTAAGAAGGAGGGTTTCTGCATATACTGTTCAACTATTGTATCATTACTTCACATATCCAAGAATTTGTTCATTTATCACAAATTCATATCATCACTCATCGGGTCAACATATTCATATCGTATTAGGAGAATCAATCCATAAATAGATCTACCAACATGACATCATTCAAAACATGAAAGCATCGCATCGTTCAGAAGGAAGAATCATATTGCAGTATTCATCCATTCATATCACATCACAGAAAGAAAGAAAACTAGAATATGCAAAAGAAACAGTGTTTCCATCAAGTATCTGTCATGGCATATTAAATTCACATCAAAATTGCAGGTTCTCAAAACAACTCCACAATTAAGATATCGCATCAAAGACAGATCACATATCTGCTCCCTAAGTACACAAAAGATGATATAAAGATGATTTGCTAAAAAGGGCTCAAGATCCTTCAACATTACAACTCCTAGACCTATTTATAGGCTTTCACCTTTTACAAACTGGTCCACTTAGATAAAATTCCTAACTACTTGGATACAAAACTACAAAATAATGACCAAAATTTACAAAATATGAACAAAATATACAAAACATGAGCAATATTCCTTGCGCTCCATCTCCCTCTTTGTGCACCAAATTTGACCTTGTGCATCATCCTCAGTGTTTCGTAACTAATTATCCTCAAAACTGCTTTCCAACAGGTCCCCAACATAATCTTGTGGCTCTCCCTCAAGCCACATCAGATGGAAGTGGTGTACTCTTTTGTCTCGATTTTGAAATTCTCATATTTTTGCTTTAATTCTTCCACCCGAACCTTCACCCTGTCATTGATGTCTGTGCACTCCAAAACATCTTGTTTATATTGATGATCCATGATCTTACTGATGACTTCCTTAAGGCTATCCTACACCGCCTAAAGTGCATTCACTTCCGTTAGTGCCAGTTGCTCAACAATATGCTGGAATTATTCCAGCTGCATTGTTCAACGTTGTTGATATTCCCTTGCCTTGGTGACGTGTTGGTCTAAAGCCTTCAACTTTGCCGCTTTATTCACCTATAGTACCATATTCATTGCTCAAATTGATGTCGTTAGTGAATCCAACTCATATTCAGCTTCTTTCAGTTGTGTGTTTAGCTTCTCCAACTACTCGTCCTGGACCACACTTCCCCAGAATTGCGTGATTGCATTTGTAATTGCCTTAGCTTCATTTTCCTTGTCTTTGAGTTGCATTGTTGCATCTTTGATGGCACTTTTGCACACATTAACTACCTCTGGTGGCATACTTGGGTTCGATAGTACTCGTATATCAGTGATGTCTCTCCTGAAGCCTGCAATGATCTGGCCTAACTTTTGCGCTTTGGCCGATGCATCCAGGTCCTCCTCCATAACTGGGACTTCTTGATACACATCAAAAAATGCTTTCTCCTACCTGTCCCTATCAACCCATAGTTCCAAATTCTGAATGACGAGCTTGTCTTGCGCCTTGTTTAAATCCACGATCTCTGTCTTGTCTACTTCTTCCCGCTCTTGCTAATTAGAAAGGTGATAGACGATGATCTGTTCTTGGTCAACCAACTCTTGAATAACAACCCTCTGCAATTGAAACAATGTATGAGTTGACAGTTAATTGACCTTTGAATGCGAGCTCCTAAAATTGTTGGAGTGAGGCATTAACATCCTCACTGTTAGTCTTAACTTTGTGCGACATAATATGTACAATCCATACCCTCTTCCATGTGCTTATCTCTCCTTACTTCTGTAAAATGTTTTCTCTGGGAAGCCTTTGCAAAGTTTCATGAACTAAAGAACTCAATCGAGTGTTTACCTCTCCAAATCCTTCAATAGACTGTTTCGTTAACTGTGCTTCACTCGTAGTAGTTTTCGTTGTGATAACCATAAAAATGCGGTCGACTTATGCATAGGACATTAGTGTTGTGCCATTGGCCTCACCTTTCTCATATCGCCTCTTTGTTCTGTATTCCTCGAACCTCTGATCCATTTCCGAATCTATGGGGATTCTTTTCGCTGCTTCATCCGACTCTTGCTCACTTTGTTAGTCGAGCACAGTATCCACCGGAGCATCGGTTGGTGGACCTGTCACAATGTATGATACTTCATCTGTGGCAACTAATTCTTTCCATTCCATAGTCCAGTCATCCATGATGGCATCCAACTTTACATCAGTAAGTTTGTAGAGTGTGTCCAACCACTACTTGTCTGGGTCCCTTCGCGCCTGCACATAAATTGCATGCGAACCCATTGCAAACCTGAAAATTCGTCAATATTTTATCGCTGCTTATTCTGATAAGCGTGGGATATTCATGGATGCAGCCTGCAATGCCTACGAATAAAACAAAAAATATATTGAGCATTCCTTTAAACATTACACTTGCTTATGTACCAGAGGTTCTGATGCCATGCCTCTCTTCACACTTTGGAAACCTCAACGTCCATGCCCTGGTAGCCCTTGGGATCCATCCAAGTGACTAGCATGATTAAAATGAGAAGCTAGCTGTAAGTGAATGGTCGGTTCCCTTCCTACATCACTATTGCATCTTCTGTTAACTAGTTCAGCAGAAACAATGATGAGTTCACTTTTATGCCCTGGGCGCACTTCTAAACACACGCGATGACTCGAGAGGTGCACTGATTGGGTTGGTTCTTCCTTACCACCTACATAGCTATAATATTTGGTTCAACACGCACATCCTAGTCATTGATCATATCCACCACATATGCTTCTTTGTCATGTTGCATCCCAATATTCTTATTTAGCTTCATAGCCAGTCGTCTATCTTGTCATTGGAATGAAAGTACTGCGATAGATCAGGCCCCTACATGGGAAACCCCATGATATGCGAAATTAACTCTCAAGTGATTGGAACTAGCTAGTCTAGCCACAGGTATCCCTTGTGAAAATTTGCTAACAATTGTTTTGTACATGCGTTGGCTTCCACCAACCTTATGAAATGCAGCATATTGATGAGGCCTAAAATTTGCAACTTCTCCAATCCCAACACCCAGTCATGTGGAGTCCACACCATTGGGTCGTTTCCTTCTCCTATATTCGGTGTGAATGGATCTGATGTGATCTCAGTTGATGCTAGGAGTTCCTGATATTTGTACTTCCTTTTCACGATGCAAGGAATGATGTCCATGTTGCATTCCATCCCCTATGGTATTGCCGACATCCTAACTAGATACCTCTAGTTCTTCGTTATCTTGCATGACTTAGTACTAGGTCTGCATGGAGGAACATAGCCAGGGATGTGTGCAGTGGAAAAACCAGTCCTAACCACAAAGTCCTCATATCTTGATGTCGATGGTCCCATCTGCTCTACCTGTTATGTATGTGCGCATGCATACGTTCTCAGTATCCACTTATTTGTCATATGGAACTTGGGCTGATGCACACCCCTTTTCTTCTTCATGATTTATGTTGATCCCACCGCCATGCTGGTTGTGTCTTGGTCACTAGTGACCCCAATGACTAGTGAATCTCTCCCACTGGAAATCTCTACTAGTATTGGATCACTCAGAATTCCTCACTATTTCCCAACAACTTCTCAATACCGCACCTTAATCTCACTCTTCTCTACAACTCAACTCTGTAATTGAACCTTCACAGCCCTGCAACAACTTCAGCAATTCAATCTTCATAATGGTGATTTCACACTGTTTCCTACCAATTATTATAGCGTCGAATCGACCGTTTGAAAGATATATTAATCATTGCGACAAAATTCTCCATTTACTACCCAAATCCACTGTCAATCCTCTCGATCTAATGGTTAGTCCATCATTAATGCACGACGTGTCCAAGAGAGTCTACAAATAACTGGTTTAACTAATTCATTTACTTTTGATTTGAATCTATCGCGTCTGTGCGGACATCGCGACATGATTCCCTAACTATGACCTTGACACCTCTACTTGCGCGCCCACTTAATCCTAGTGCGCTAACCTCGTCATTACCATCTCATGCAAAAACAACGATTTTTTTTTCAATCATGTGCAATGCCTCAAGCATTTCCTTGCACCGGTCCCATCTTGTAGGACTCCAGACGACTTCCATTCACTAACTTAGACAAAATCACACCATCCAACTCTTGTGGTTGTACTATGCCTCCCTCAGTAATTAAATTGAGAACATATGTACCTAGCCAATGCATCTACAACTTACCTGGATGCTTGGCGAACTTACTGTCATATAGCAAAACCAAGTCTCCTTGTTGAAAGTGTTTTTTCTTGATGTGCTAGTCATGCGAAGATTTTTGTTGATCCTTCTCAATGTGTTGGTAAAATCCCGTGATAAAGCGGTCTTCCTCTAGCTGCACCAACTGATCTAGGTGTTCCTCTAATGCTTCTTCATTGTCCATTCATGTTGCTTCTGCAATGCACAAACTCTGAACAATGTACTCCATTGGCATAATTTCCTCTTTCCCATACACCAAATTTAATGGTGTCTACCCCGTCAACCATTTACAGGTAGTGCGATAAGTCCATAAGACTGCTGGAATATTCAAATCCCAGTCATCGTGGTTTGTGTTGCAAAGATTTGTGAGTGCATGCTCCAACACGTTATTGAACACTTCAATTGTTCCATTCATCTATAGATGATAAGGGGTACTCTTCTTATGTTGTATCTGAAACTCCTCTGTCAGCACACTGATGGCGCGATTGATGAAGTGACTCCCCTCATCTCTCATCAATAAATTTGTACAACCAAACGAGTGACAACATTGTCAAACAGGAACCTTGTTTTCTTTGCAATAGTGCAATGTACATCTGGTGTAGATTCCTCCCATCTCGTCAAATAATCAGTCATTGTACATTTGATGTAGCACACACTGGTTCTCTTTCTAGCTGGGTTGATTGGTGTCACAAAGTCCACTTCCTATTTATCAAATGGTTGCAGCATCACCTGAGGTACTAGCGGCATCTCATCCCTCCTTGATGGTTTCCCAGTCCTTTAACAAACATCGCAAGTCCTCTCATAGTATGTCGCATCCCCGTTGAGAGTTGGCCACCAAAGTTCTATGCAGAGTACCTTCGTAATAGTAGCACAACCTTTGTAGTGTCCACCTACAACTCCCACATGTGCTTCTTGCAATATCCTTTCCTATTCATGTGGTAGGACACATTGTCATAAGATCTCGCTAGGTCCCATATTATAGAGTTCTCCAGAAATCAGCTGGAAATATGCAGCTCAAACTACCAAATGTTTCTTCTGATTTATAGTGATCCATTCTGGGGCTATTCTGGTCACCAAAAACTAAACTATTTTCTCATACTAATCGTGAAGCATTCCAACTCTGAAGAGTTGTGGATCAGGTAACCCATTTTCAATATTCGTTGGTTCTTCGCCTGTCTCAATTCATGAAAAATGGTCAGGTCCTACATTCAAGCGACATGGTTCCACAATTATCTTGAAATCAAACTATTGCAAGAGAAGTAGCCAACGACATCTTCCACCCCAACACATACTTATTCACTAGGTATTTCAACATGGAGTGATCCATGAACATCTTGAAATGACCTCCCAACAGATAGTGTCAAAACTTCTGCAATGCATAAACCATTACCAATCCCTCTCTCTCTATCGAAGTATAATTATTCTCCATAGATGATAGCTTCTAAGTAGAGAAATCAATCGAGTGATCAATATGACCTTCGCCTGGTTGCACTAACACCAACCCCAACGCGGTTGATGATGCATCAACATGGACATGGAACTTCTTCATACAATGTAGAAAGACCAGTATTGGCACTGTACCCATCTTTGTCTTCAAGGTGTCGAAAGTCTCTTGACACTCCTAACTCCATGCGAGCTGCGCATCCTTCTTCAACAACTTCTCCATAGGTGTTGTGATCATGACATATCATCTGATGAACTTGTGATAGTATCTTGTATGGCCTAATGTCTCTCTATGTTTCTTCACATTCATAGGTGGTGGCAAGTTCAGGATCGACGCAATCTTGGCTGGATCGACTAGCCATCCTTCCTTACATACAATTCTCCATAGCAACATCCCAAAAGGTGCACAAAATATGCACTTTTTTGAATTCAGTGTAATCTGATGTTGTTGACATCTCTCCAACATTAGTCGCAAATTTGGGAGATGATCCTTTATCAATCCATTAACCATCTAGTCATCCATGTATACTTCCAAAAACTTATGGATAAAATCGTTTAATGCCGCAACTACGATCCTAGAGAATATCGCATGTGCATTTTCCAGTCCAAATGGAATCATTGTGCACTAATAACATCCCCATTCAGTCACAAACATTGTCTTATGGATATCCTCTTTTGCAATCTTGATTTGATGATAGCCAAAAAAGCCATCCATAAATGAATATATATTTTGACCACCCACTCCTTCCAACACTTCGTCAATAAATGGTGTCGGAAACGTATCATGAAGGTATGCATTGTTCACCTTTATGAGATCAACATAGATATGAAACTCAACTGTCTTCTTATCTTTCACAACCTTAGGACTAATCCACTAGTATTATTCAACTGTTTCTATAATTATGGAATCCAACATCCTATTGAGCTCAGCCTTTACTCTTTCCTTGTATTACGAATTCAAACAATATAGACACTATCATACTAGCTTCACATCTAGCATTAGAGGGATCTTCATCTCTCCCAAATCTCCTAGCATCCCCTTCATTTTAGAAAAAAATGTTGGAAACAAATCTTGGAACTCCTGCAACATATCAGTGATCTTTGCCATTGTTTCTTCATCCCAATAGTCTCCATTATTTGTGAACTTTAGTTGCTCCTCTGTCCCAATGTTGACTATCTAAATCTTCAATGGCTGATTGATTTTATCTATCGGTATCTCAGGTTCTATGATATCCCAACTTCCTTATGTCTACGAAATGTTGATGTTCCTTAGATCATCACCATCATCAGGCCTTCTCATCACATTGTAACACTCCATCATTGACTACAGCATTGGTGCTTCATGCAGGTCCAACGGATATGCGAATATTACTACCTTCAGAACAACGTCATGGATATGTTGTAGTGCACTATGAATGATTGGATCATCATCCTCAAAACTGAAGGTGTGACTGAAACAGAGTGACAACTCCTCCCATGTTGTGATTCAATGTGAAGCTCGGCTGATACGTACCATTCACGTGACATTTCATCCAACGTGTGCAAAAAATCATATACCCATTCCTCCTTTGGTCGTGACACCTACATGGCCTGACATTGAATTAGATGACTGCTGGGATTATTCCTCCCATCATACTTCTCTACTTGGTATTGCTCTACTTCGCCGAATAAAACTTCCATCAACCCGCGACATTGCGACCACCCATGGATTGAATTCTTATGGGTCACCCACCACCTTGTTGGAGTAACCTTTAATGCTTCATCCAATTGCAGCAACCTTTGTGGTTTTGACACCTTATCTTAAAATTCAACCACAAATTCAGATAACTCAAGAAGTCCCGCATAGGTTCATAACTCAACAATATCTATTGCGACTCGACGCGATGATTGAGTGATTAAACAACACTTCTGAATTGATACCTCATGCATCTGATTCTGCCAATTCTCCAAGGCATCATCAGAGTCCGAAGATGCAGAGATAGAACTTCACCAACCCAACTCTCCATTAACAGTAAGTTGGATATAGTCTTCCAATATTTTGTACACATGATCCCACCTCCCTATAGTTTCTTCCTTAACTGGTTCAATATACCTTCTTCCTTCATTTGGATCCATCGGGGCTATGATTCTAATATCACGGTTGTCGAAATTCATTACGTGCTTCTTAAAATTAATCACTGCTAATTTTTGGTTAGCCCATCCTGTCCACAGCAGTGCGGGATATGACCTTTCGCCATCGAAAACCTCAATAACATTGAAGTCTGCGTAAGTATTCATTCCTTCAACTTCCACTACTAGATGCGGTATGCGCCCAATTGGTGTCACAATGGCTAGGTTAGAAAGTCACGGATGCACAGGGGACCAAACTAATAGTGGGATCCCAATATTCTTCCATGTATGTTTTGTCAGAATGTTGACATCCAATCCTAGATCTAGAATGACTGAATCTACCTTGTAATCCCCAATCTGAATATTCATTCTCATCTCTTTCCCTGTTTTCTTCTTATGCAAGGAGTTCATGACAGAGTCCCTCCAACCTTTCTCTGGTTGACGCAGTAGACTCACAATCTCAATGAGCGCATCAAGGTATTTTTCCAACGACAGACAACTTTCAAATAAGTTTTCCATCTGAAACTAGTATTGAACGGGATCCTTGGGCTCATTCCCATGAAATAGAGGTCACTTTACATCATCGTTTTCCATCTGGGGCCTTCTTCTTATGTTCACTGATTTGCTACTATTAGAGTTTTGATGACACATTAGACAACTTCGTGTTGAGCTTGTATTTCTTCCTAAGTGCGACGCAATGCACAAAGGTGTGGGTACATTATTTCTCTAGGTTGGTATTTCTTCAGGATCAGGTGTGGCATGGTCGTCTCCTTCACGACAGTAGGGTCGCTTCATCTCTTGTGATCCTTTATCGTATCCTCTTATCTTGGTCGCAACATGACTCTCTCCTGTCCTCTGCCTCTTCTCTTTTTGAAACCTTACTCCAATTCATAGAATACAACTTCCTTCCTTGGCTTTCCTCACAGTCTCATCCTAAAACCCATCCATTTACCTCATATCATTCCATCGAACCCTCATCCCTATGGTTCCCACAACCTCTGCACACTAGGGATCTACTCGTTGGAGTTAATCTTCAATATTCCTTTTTAACAGATTAGCATCTTAATTCAAAGTTGTGACAGTAACATATACCTACCTCTTGGTCCTTCGATGAACACTCTTTCTGTGTCACTATAAGATTCGATTCTGTCAACAATGAACTCAATTATGTAGACTTCCAATATGCAGTCAAGCCACACTTCGATATCCTTTAACACCCTTTTCTCTACCTCCTAGAGTTGCTCTATCAGTTCTAAGGTCCAACAAATGGGTTCGCCTCCTTGGAAATTTGTCTTCCGATAGGTTAACTACACCAACCACTCATACAATATGATCAAAAACTCAGAGAAATGTATTCATAGAGATCAGAATATAGGTACCTTCCTAGCCATTGTTCTGTCGTCAATCCAAGGTTCTGATTCTCCTCTACCACAAATTCTCGAGCCTTCTGGTCAAACCAGTCTTGAACCTTCATTTTCGTCGGATGCCACAACATGTCATCCTTCTTCATGCACCACGGTCTCGAAAATGGAACATTTGTTGACACAGATCCATCGATAGGGGTTCGCTCTTTGTTGACACCCTTAACTCAACAATATTCTTGAGTACCGACCCAGACAGGTTTTACCCTATCCAGCAACACCTGCGGAGTAGATGAGGTCTCACCCGATATGTTCAAGGGAGAATTGTTGAAACCATGTTTCCATGGTAATAAGGAGGGTTTGGGCATCTACTATTCAACTATCGCATCATTACTTCATAGATCCAAGCATTGGTTCATTTATCACAAATTCATATCATCACTCATCAGGTCAACATATTTAGATCGCAGTAGGAGAATCGATGCATAAACGTATCTACCAACATGACATTATTCAAAACATGAAAGCATCACATCATTCAGAAAGAAGCATCATATTGCAGTATTCATCCATTCATATCACATTGCATAAAGCAAGAAAATAGAAAAATGTAAAAGACACAGTGTTTCCATCAAGTCTACATCATGTCATACTAACTTTGCATCAAAACTATAGGTTCGCAAAACAGCTCCATAACTCTGATATCGCATCAAAGACAAATCATAGATGTTCTCCCTAAGTACATAGAATATGATCTAAAGATGATCTGCTCAAAAAGACTCAAGATCCTTCAACATTACAACTCCTAGGCTTGTGCCTTTTACAAAATAGTCCACTTAGATCAACATCGTAACAACTTGGACAAAATACTACAACATAACGACCAAAATCTACAAAATATGCCCAAAATATACACAACATGACCAATCCTCCCTGCGCGCCATCTCCCAACTTGCACACCAACTTTGACCTTGTGCATCATCCTCGGTGCTCCACAACTAATTATCCTCAAAACATCTTTCCAACAATCCATAGTCGATCGGACTTGGTTAACTCATATCGTCCACAAATGCTTTGAAAAAATGGACACCATGAAGAAGGAAATCTATGTAGGTACGCTGTAAAAAGTTATGAGTTATCAATGGTGTATCCAATGCCCTTAAGTTTATCCCTCAACTAGGAGACTCTCATAAAATAAGTGTAAATTGAATCTAATTTGGTCGTCATGATACGATGGAGATAATTCGTAAAGGATAATTTTTTGCTTGTGTTCTTACTCTCGAACAATCCCACAAAGGAATCAAACATTTCTTTGGCAGTATTCAACTTAGCAATGTGAGGAATCGAATGATATTTTATGGAATCTATTAAGATCCTCATAGCCTTTGATTCATTTTTCTTATGTATGAATTTCTCCTCAAAACTTTGTTGTTCCAAGACATCCTCTTTTGCATAATTCTAAATCTCATTTTCACACAAGATCAACAGTATCCCGATCTTCCAGGATCTGAAATTTGTACCACCATTTAATATGTCAAATATGTCGAAGGAAATAAAAAAATCAACCCACAGTAGCTTCTTCTTTCTCTCCATGGTGACTATGGTGATAACCACTTCTATGCATTGTGCACAAACTCCTCTTCTATGTTTTGTTCAATTCTTCCATGAGCTATGGCCCTTCAAATTCATGTTTACATGATGGAATTTTCGAACTTGAGAACTCAAATGAGAAGATTTGGTCTAAACAAATTATAGAGCAACGTTTTGATACCTCACACACTATATATTCAATTCAATCCCTTGAATATAGCTATGGAGAAGGTCTCTCACAAAATAAGAGAGAATCACATAGGTGGATGAGTCACAAGTGATTTATCTAGTCAATTAGAGTCAAGCGTAGTTCTAGAGTATCTTCTATCTATCCTCTAGTCACAATGTTTGTTGATTCTATTTCATGGAGGGTTCAACAATGATGTTTTCATAGAACCCTAGAAAATTTTCTCAATCCAAACAAGATCTGGGCATGGATATTTGACAGAATCCCCTTTTTGCATCCTTGAAGAAAAGATTTATAAGCGATGAGCTAAGCGATTGATCTGAGACCAATTGTTGGCGAGGGTGTAGCATGTCAAGAACCACACATAAGGGTTAGATCATGAATCTAGGTGTCTATTTGGTCATAAAAATTATGATAAAAATATGCGATGAAAATCCAAATATTTATGAAAATATTCATGAAACATTTATAAAAATTAATATATTCCCTAATACAATCTATGCAATGTTTCATTGTAAAAATACTATGTTAAAATTGAATAGTTAAAAAAGAAAAAATTAGAGTCAAAAGAGAACTCTATTTTATCATTAAACAACAAAAACATGCACCCATATTCATGTTTTTACCCATAAAGTATAAAAAAAACCATCCACACAAAAAAAAATCATTAAAAATAAGTATTTGTACACATGAAGTTTTCAATCAATGGGAACTCAAGAGATGGAAGCCTTGACAAATCCTTGCCTAGTTTTTGTGACCTATCTCTGCAATAGAAAACGGATTGAATAAATGGCTGGTAGTTTTGAAAGCCAATTGCTCCAACCCATCCTTTATCCACTACAAAAAGTATGGGGAGCTATAATCCACTAGAATCATCCATGTAGAAAAAAAACTAATTATATGGATGGTGATGAGTTAGGTTACTAAAGAAAATTTATAGACTCATTTACAATTAAAACAGTGATTGAAAATTCATTCCAACATTTCCTATTGATCAAATAACATATATATAGGAATGTTTACTTTCCAATAAAATATTAACAACAAATAACATTACTACGTTATTGGATTTAAATCACTTTGGCAAAATATATAAATTACCATGAGAGTACCTAAATAACAAAAATTAAACCTTTTGTCACATTTTTGGAGTACTCATTGAATAAGAGAACTAATAAACATTATCTAATTCCAACTTCTAATAGTTGATTAATAAGCATATGAAAATTATTGAGGGCGTTACTTGACCATTTAGTACGATTTTATAATACTCTAACCAAAGGTCTAGCTAAAAAAACACAAAAAGAAAAACTTGATATTTATTGAATGAAAAAAAATGAGTACACCAAGACATATATTGAACTCTTTCAACATTAAATCCTTGTTATGTAAATAAATGATTGTTTCAAAAATCTTCTGTGTGTAAATAAAACCTTTCATCGGCACAACCATGAGCTTCTGCTCTTCCACCTAGAATTCTTTTCGATCAACCATTAGGCATTATTTCACCATTCACTAAGTGGGAAATATATTTCGACTTATATTTCTTGAATTCAATATGAAAAATGTGCATATATGTATTTGAGTGGGAGGGAACACGAGCTAAATATTTGTTCTTTTATAAACATCCCTATCATATATTATAATTTTAGCAACCAACGCAATCTTTCGTTGTTAAGATGGATGGAATATACATTTTCGTCTTTATTGGAATTTCTATGATTTTTTAAAACTTTCCATACCATTCATTAATCATTTTAGAAACTTGTATATTTATTTTTTTATTTTAGAAAATAAAAAACTTAAGAAAATGGAAAAGAATGGATACATTTTAAAAAATAAAATTTATTGAATAATTTAATACAAAACTTTAAAACTCTAATCCTTCTAATGAAAAATAACAATTAACATAGTTATATATTCTGAAGTAACCAATCATACACAATGAGAAGGATAAAAAATTTCTATATAATAAATGGAGAATAACTCCTCTTCTCCACCATATATCTAAATGAAATATATAGGAATGTTGAGTTTCCAATAGAATGTTAACACCAAAGACCGCAATTAAGTTATTGGATTTAAATCTCTTTAGGAAAATGTATAAATGATTACCATGAGAATTCCTCAATTACAAAAATGTAAACCTTTTGTCACAGTTTTGGAGTACTAGGTGAATAAGAGAACTAATAAATCTTATCCAACTACAACTTCTAATAATTGATTAACAAGCATATGACAAATATTAAGGACATAAGACAATTTAATAGGATTTTCTAAAAACTCTAACCAAATATCTAGTTAAAAAAACGCTACACATACAAGAACTCGAAAAGAACCTTGATATTTATTAAATGAAAAAAATAATGAATGAAAAAAAGATTGAGTAAACCAATGCATATGTTTAACTCTTTTATGCAGATGAATGATTGTTTCAACATTCTTCTTTCTATGCAAATGAAACCTTTCATTAGCACATGCATGAGCTTCTTCTTTTCCACCTAGAAAAAAAATTGCGATCCACCATTAGACATTATTTTACCATTCACTCAGTTAGAAATAGTTTTGGATTTATATTTCCTGAATGCAATATGAAGAACTGCGTGTGTGTATATATATATATATATATATGTGTGTATGTGTATATATATATGTGTATATATGTATATATATATTCCGTTTGAGGGAAGACAAGCTAAATATTTGTATTTTTTTATAAACTTCCCTATCATGTATTATAATTTTAGCATCCAGTGCAATATTTATTTATTAAGATGGAGGGAATATAAATTTCCCTCTTCATTGGAATTTTTATGAAATGTTTTGATGTTCCAAAACCAGTCATTAATTATTTTAGAAAGTTGTATATTTTTTCTAAATCTAAAAAAACAAAAAAAAATTAAGACAATGAAAATGAATGATTACATTTAAAAAACTAAATTAATGAGTAATTTAATATAAAAGATTTAAAACTTTAACGTATGCAATACAATATTACAATTAATATAATTATAACTTCTCAAATAACCAATCATTAAACAATGGAATGGATAAAAAAAACTATATAACAAGTAGAGAATAACTCATCTTCTTCATCCTGATACTTAAACAATATGTTGAATGAAGAGATGGTCATCCTTAAAATAAACCAGCGTAGATCCAAATCCTAGGTTCTATCAAGTGCCGAGAGGGATCAAATCTCTTATTACGTATCCATTGATTTGATTCAAACCAAAAGACACATATTTTTATTTAAGGTCCACATATAATAATTTTATTATTAATATTTAATAATATTTATGGCCGACATATAATAGTTTTTATTATTTTTTATTTTATTAGGAACGAACATTACAACATTTCACCATACATGGTTTTAAAACCACATGCAAGGCCCTCCTACAACCATGGGTTGTTTAGGAGGCCTTGCACATGGTCTTAAAACCATTTTCAAGCCCTCCTAAACCATGTACAATAAAACCATGGGTTGTTTAGGAGGCCTTGCACATGGTTTTAAAACTATGTGCAAAGCCCTCCTAAACCATGTACAATAAAACTATGGTTTGTTTAAAAGGCCTTGCACTTGGTTTTAAAACCATGTTCACATAGTTTTAAAACCATGTGCAAGGCCAACATTTTTTTAAGGATAATTCAATTTTTTATTTTTTATTATTTTGTTAGTTAGGAATATTACAACATCTCCCCCATATTGTGTTTTTTTCATGACCCACATTTTTTTTACAGATAATTAAATTTTTACTTTTTTTTTCTATTATTTTGTTAGGTACGAAGATTACAACATCTCCCCCATATTAGGTTTTTTTTTGGCCGACATTTATTTCGGCCTATAATTAAAAAAATTATTTTTTATTAATAAAAATAACGTTACGTAACGTTACATAACGTTATGTAATGTTACAAGATCTCCCCCATACTGGGTTGTAGAGCGCCTCTCATCGCAAATATGTGTCATTACCAACGTAGATCCAAATCCTATGCTCTATCAAGCATCGAGAGGGATCAAATCTCTTTAGGTGCAAACCTCTTCATAGGTATTACACTCAATGAGCTATCAACTTTGGTGTGTCCTATATATACCATTGATTTGATTCAAACCAAAAGACACATCTTTTTTATTTAAGGTCAACGTATAATATATTTATTATTAATATTTAATATTATTTATGGCCAACATATAATATTTAATATTATTTTTTATTTTGTTAGGAACGAACATTACAACATCTCCCCATAAATGGTTTTAAAACCATATGCAAGGCCCTCCTAAAACCATGGGTTGTTTAGGAGGCCTTGCACATGGTCTTAAAACCATTTGCAAGGCCCTCCTAAACCATGTAGAATAAAACCATGGATTTTTTTAGGAGGCCTTGCACATGGCTTTAAAACCATGTGCCCGGTCCTCCTAAACCATATACAATAAAACCATGGGTTGTTTAAAAGGCCAACATTTTTTTACAAATAATTCAATTTTTATTTTTTTATTATTTTGTTAGGTAGGAACATTACAACATCTCCCCCATATTGTGTTTTTTTTATGATCCACATTTTTTGGAGGGATAATTAAATTTTTACTTTTTTATTGTTTTGTTATTTTTTACTTTTTTATTGTTTTGTTAGGCAGAAAGATTACAACATCTCCCCCATATTAGGTTGTTTTTCTGGCCGACTTTTATTTTGTTTTATAATTAAAAAATCTACTTTTTTATTAATAAAAATAACGTTACATAATGTTACATAACGTTATGTAACGTTACATGATCTCCCCCATACTGGGCTGTAGAGAGCCTCTCGGCTCAATAATGCCATTACTTTCATGTCTCAAAGTAGGTAGAAAATATCATGAAGTATGTAAACTTTAAATATATATTAACATTTATACCATAGACTGAGAGATACTGAGGTATGTATTATGAAGAATTCGTTTTTAGATCATGTACAATATGTATATCAATTTATATGTGTAATTGTTAGAATATATTTCTTAGATGAGGATATTTTTAAGGAATTCTCAAAACAAAACATGATGTGGTAGGGTATACAAATGGTTGTGCTGAGAGGTGCATTTCGGTGAGGCAATTAAATTTAATTTTCTACACTATATATATAAGAAAGTAGAAACATAAAAAGTAAAAACAAATATAGCGAGAATAAGAACTAGAACTAAAGAAGTAAAAATAATATTATAACACGCATAAGAAGTAGAAAAAATAGAAGAAATAAGAATGTTATGGCTGACATTAAGATATTGTAAAACAAATTATGTTGCCATCAAAACATAGAGCCATATTTCAAGAAAAAAAGGATTTGAAGTTTAAAAAAGTAATTATAGGGGACATTCAACCTCGAAATATGCGAAGTGAAAAGAAAAAAAATAAAGAAGTAAAAAAAAATATTATAGACCACATGAAAAGAAGAAACATAAGTACTAAAAATAAATAAATCAAATAGACAACATAAGACGCAGAAACAATAGAAATAAAACTAGATATCAAATTTAGTTGTCATAAAACCATTTCCATTACCATTAAAATAATGACATTGCCATTAAGGTGTATCTACCTTAAATATCCACCTAATATTTTTTCAAGTAATAGCAATGACATGTATCATTCAATATAAAAACGACCAACCAAATAAAGATGACAACCATAATCAAATAAAGATGACAACCATAATCAATCACACATATATAACATACCTTATTATAATGGTCTTGTAATGAAGCAATCAATAATGAATGAGTCGAATCTGTAGAGACTATATTGCATTATATTACCTATGTCTTAGTTAGAATGCAGTCAATATGAATTCTACAAAAAGGTTATTGTAGTGGAATTCGAATATGTAGAGACTATATCTCCTTTTCTTGCCTTTGTCTCTCTTAGAATGAAGTTGGGATGGATTCTACAAAAAAGGTTATTCTAGTGGAATACACACACACACACACTAATGGGATGGATTGATATCAATTATATTGATACACAGCCAAAAATAATGACAATGCCAAATCAAAATAAGGGAAACGATCCCGCTCTTCAATGATTGAGGTTTGACATGTCCTTTATTAAGTGCATATTTCAAGAACAATATTTACCATCTAAAAGATAAATGTACAACCCTTTTCAAAGACATGGATGTATATAATATTACAATACATGTTAGAAGTCAAATAATTTTACATGTCAACAATTTTGGAAACTTAAAAAAAATAATGTGAATAAATTTACAAAATAATAATGTTACTTCATAAATATTTCAAATTGAGAGAGAATCACAAGGAATGCTTAGATTAATTGAGTAAAAATTGATTAATTTGTTAATGTAATGTCCCCAAAAATTGAAAATAAAAAAAATTATAGGCTAGAGAAAAACTACCCAAAGGGGATCATTATTACTCATGTAGAATTACATGCACTACTTATACTTTCGATCTCTTCATAAATTGTCCTTACTGTCTTGTTAATCTCTTATCCTTTCAGCAATTATTAGTTCATTTACTTCTTATATCTTAATTCTGTTACTTAAACTATTTGTACATCTTAGTTATTATTGTCAGTGAATTAGTGAATTGTATAGATCATTGTTTTACTCCTGCACATGTGTACTTTGTTTATTTAATAAAAACTAACTTAACTTTGTTGATGGGAATAAAGTGGTGGAGTGGCGGGACCAGTTCTCCCATGACGATCTGAGAGGTAAGGTATTACCTGGTTATGCACGCTTACTTAGTTCAATAAAACTAAGGCACCTCTCTCTTTTACTTACGCAGTTCATTACTTCCGATGGGATCGGATGTAAAGTGTGTTGAAAGCCTTGATCATTGATAACTCGCTGCTAGTTGTTACGTTGCTGATTGACTTGGTTTTATAACTTGGTAAGTGTTGTTATCGTCAATTTAGCTGTTACGGCTAAATTTCCTATACATTAATTATTCTTCATTATGGTTTTAAATTCGTCATTCTATATGTCATTAATATATTTTTTCGTGCTATCTATATTTTTAGTATACTTTTTAACATCTCTTATGCTCTTTATTTGGCAGGTTATTATGTTGGTTTGAAGGGCATACCTTCGTATTTTTATAGTCATAGTGGTTATCATGGCATACTATGTATGCATGGTTCTCAAGTGTAAACACTTTTTACTAACGGGCTTAAACCCTAAGCTCTAATCCTATGGTATAAACATTATCTAAATACTAAGCATGGTTCTATGACTTTGGCCTAGCACAACCTATGGACTAGCATTAATGTAATATTATCATAGTGCAAGCTTATAATGTGTTAATGTTTGATATTTAGAGTTTGGGGACATGATATATGGTATAATCCATAGATTTCCAGGGTTTAAGCGTTGGTATGGGGGTGTCATTAAACGATACCTTCTAACAAGGATTGACTATGGGAGTGGGTTTGATGATTCGTTAATGGAATCCATCCTAGTGCCTTTAATGGTCATTGAAAAGCATGACAGCCTTCACTTAGGCTTGGCTCATGATGTATGTGCATTGTATTGTCATTTGGGGTTTGTACGTTTTTGGCTCTGTGTAGAAGGATGGACATGGAAATGACCTTCAGACTGTGAGGTAAGCCTGTGTTGAGTCTATATGCCCGCACAATGTTTTGGTTTACAGTTTGATAGGATGGCATACTCCTCATCCCCATCTTGGTTTTCGTTTGTAGGTGCCGAAAGGAATGGAGGAGAAGCATGCCTACAATACTGTTGGCTCTAAGCATTGCATTCATGGCCACGGTAAGCCTACTAATCAAGCTTATGCTTGTCAACCTACAACCCTGTGGGAAGAGATATGTTTCGGATGGTTGTTTGGTTGGGTTTGATGTTGTAGTGAATTCGATTTCCCCTTCAGGCTTATGAATACAGACTTGGTTTCTTTTTAATGTTGAGGCGTTATGCCATGAATCATTTCTTAGGACATTCGTCTCTGTGTAATTTTGTTTTATTTATGTAAATCGTTAATGTTTTGTTTTTGAGCTTTTATAGCCATGGGATGCACCATTTCTTGCAATGGTGCCATAGCCCATCGGCACTCTTGTGTAAAACCTTGTCCTCAGCCTTCAATGGCGACTGTGTATAGACATTGGGAACTCTGTGTAAATAGATATATATATTGGTTTTATAAAATGTAATGGTTAACTTGATAAATGGCGTATGCGATTTTCCTCTGCATTTTTATTTATCTCTATATTTAAATGGGGTTGGGGTTTTTAAAGCAGAGGTGTTCGTCCAATCGATTACTCTGTGGGTAAAGCCATTGATTAGTTGGATAAAGTAATTAATTGGAAAGCGTGGGTAAGGCCATGCCGTAAATGGCATGAGCCTCTTCCACAATGCTGCGATACCTTGTATTTTATTGTTTATGGTATTCGGCTCTTATGTAAAATGGTTTGTGCAAAACCATTGGGTTGGAAACCATGGTGGCCAACGCTTACAGTAGGGTATATTTTAATGGATTGTGTACTAAAAATGTTTAATGGCCGAGGCCATGCTATATCTAGGATCTTACGACCTCACTGCTAGCCTATACATCGTTAATTATATGGTATTGATGTGTTTGTGAAATTACATCTTGTATGCTTAGTGTAAATCGTGGTGTGTGTATTGATATAAATAATAGATTGATATACATGATTGGTTCTTGGTCAATTCGTTACGATATGGTTTTTATGGCTTTGCCTTGGGTGTTGACATCCATGGCCAACAGGGTTTTAATGTAATGTAATGAATGTATTTTAAATAAAAACAATATGGGCCTGCATGCCCACAGGATTCGATTCCTGTTACTGTTTGCAATATATGGATTTATGATATGATTTCTATGTTGTTTTACTATGATATGATTCAATGTATAATATATATTATTTAATTTGACTATGGTGATGTTTATTGAGTTATGTAATTTTGTTTATGGTTATGATCAAAGAATAGTAAAGGACCACATGGATGGTCATAATGCTTCCTTTGATTTTTTATAATGTTGTTTCATTTATGTGGAGTATTTTTAATGTAAATTTGTATTATGATTATAGACCTTAAAAGGTCTTAGATGGGTTATTTAATTTTGGACATAATTGTATAGATAATTTTCATAACGGTTTATACTTGATGGTCTTATTTATATGTATATATAAATATCTTATAAAATCGTTTTGTTTAAAAATAATACCCTAAGGTATCTATAAAGTATATTATTTCTTTAAACCTACTCCTATGATTAAATCTACCATAATATGAAACATGTCTCTATTGACAAATGTAATATGTCAGTAGAGATATAAGTAATGGGTGAACATTAAATAGCAGGTCTAGAGTTACCTAGTTTACAGTATTAATTTCTGAGTATTAAATGAATACAGAAAACAAACTTTAGAGATAGAAACCTCGCTATATATAGCCTATGATAATATTTATCATCGTAGGAAGTATTAAAGAGAATAAAAACACTAGCAAAATCTAGACAGAACATAAATTACCTAGGGTTAGTAAATTCCTTGGAAACATTCAACAATAATATTCAATATATAATCTAGAAAATAACCTTGACAGTCTAGGGTTTGATTTTAAGAAATGTAACCCTAGGAGATATGGAAAGAACTATCAGTTCCAGGGTTAACCATATATATCAAATCTTTTACGTAAAACAACCATCATTTACCCAAGAAATGAACTTTGAAATACTAAGAAATCATACATGTAATTTATCTTCGTGAAGCTCTTTTAGTCGCTGAACCTGCATAATTTTTAAATATCCAACATTATCAATTTAAGACATATCTGACCTCTGATTTTGATGACCAAATCACTTGGGAACTACCAAGTTCCTCCCAACCATGAACCAGAACCAATCCTGGTTCTAATCCAGATCCCCTCGAGCTGGACTCCAACATGCAAGTAGCTAAGAGCTCCTAAGGTAGGGTTTCCTAACTAGTGTTCAGTTCTGAATCAGTCCTCTTTTCATTGCATGAAAAGTTCTCCAAGAAAACACTTGAGAGCAAAAATAGGTAGAATAATAATTCTCCTCCCAGAAATCATAACCCCAAGCCTCTGCTTGGCTTGAGTCTTTATAGGAAGAATTTTTAGTCAAAGGGGCAGTTAAATCAAGAAATACTTGATTTCTTGATTTAACCCTTTTTAATTTACTGGGATAATTTTCAATTCTTAACCTAGGAACTATTAACTAGTTCCTAGTTAGTCTTTCATAGATATTTCACTATTTATTAAGTCTTTAATAATAAATAATAATTAGTGGAGCTTCTCTTCTTTCTTTATTCAATTATATAATTAATCATAATAAATTATTTATACATACTATGTATAAAATACATAGTATTAAAATACTTGTTAACATTTGTCTTTGGGCATCATGTGTCATGATCCCTAGACTTAACACACTTCTGCATGGAGGTTGAGTAGGTAGATGGCTTGGGTCTACTAGGCTAGGCAACTCTAAACATCCTTGCATGTTGTATTTCCATCATATAACATGGTAGCTCTTTAGTACATCATGAGAATATAGAAATTAAAAATTTCATTTAATTACTTATAAATAAGTATGATGAAATCAATATTTTTCTCGAGTCATTTTAACTCGGAAGTTATTAAATTATTTTCAATAACCCCTAGTGCTTACCAGAGGCCATACTCAATGCTTATAATAGAGAGTTACAAACATAGTGCAATTCCAGAGCTCTTGCTCAACGCTAAATGCTAGGATGTACTTGTACGATACACCTAGGGATACAATGGCCAAAGATCCGAAGCTCCAAAGCTTATGCTCAACACCAACATGGAATGCTCCAGAGATTATGCCCAACATTTCCAAATTATATTTTCATGTGGTCCAGAGCTTTATGCTCAACACAAAACATCTCATCGATCATATATATATATATATATATATATATATATATATATATATACATCATCAACAATTGGCTTACACCCAATATACAAAACAATCATCATGTTCATATGCAGCGGGGTCCTTGTTCCAATATAAAATAAAACATCAATATAATCATCGTGATCAATAGGCTCATTGCTATAAATGGTAGGTCCAAAATTTGGGATATTACATCCCTCTCCGCTTAGTACAACACCATCCCTAGTGTTATAGGGACTCTAAATGATATCATGAAACAAGGCAGCATAATCCTTTCTCATGGTGGCCTCATTCTCCCAGGTAGCCTCATTTACCTCAAAGTGCTTCCCCTGCACTTTCAATTGGACTACAGTGCGCTTCTGAAGCTGCACTTCTTCGTTGTCCAATATATGCAAAGGCTCAGGAGCAAATTCTCCCTCAGGTTCCACCTGTAGTAATGACCAATCAATGACATGCTTAGTGTTGTAAACATATTTCTTTAATAAAGATGCATGGAAAACATTATGAACTCTTATGTGTGCGGGTAATGCTAGTTCATAAGCCACTGGTGCTTTCTTGGCCAAAATTTCAAAAGGCCCAAAAAATCTAGGTACTAACTTACCACACCTACCCAAGCTCAAAGAGCTCCGTTTTTCTTTCACTTTCAAGTAGACATGCTCACTTACTTGATAGTCTTTATCTTTTATTTTCTTATCCATATAAATTTTCTGACGGTCTTGTGCCTCTTTAAGGTTTCCCTAGACCTTGGTAACTAACTATTCCAAGTCCAATAACAGGCCAGGCCCTAACATGACCCGATCCACTAGACTGTCCCAAGTAACTGGGGTCCTACACTTCCATCATAGAGTACCTCGAAAGGACTCATCTTGGAGGAATCTTGATACCCGTTGTTATATGCAAAATCTACAAGGTGCAGATAAACCTCCCACTAGGTGGGGTATTTCATGACATACATTTGAAGCATGTCTTCAACAATTTGGTTTACTCTTTCAGTTTGCCCATCCGTCTGCGAGGGATAAGAAGTGCTAAAGTTCAGCTGCATCTCTAATCTAGAGAATAAATATCTCCAAAATTTTCCTATAAAATTAACATCTCTATATGAGATAATCACTTTAAGTATCCCATGCAATCTAAATATCTCTTTCAGGAAGATATCAGCAATGTTCACGTCCTTGTAGGTTGATTGCATGGGGATGAAGTGTGCTTCCTTTGACAGCTTGTCAATGATTACAAATATGGAATCATTTTTCTTCTTGCTTTTCGGTAAGCCATTAATTAAATCCATACTAATCACCTCCCATTTTCATTCCGGAATGGGAAATGGCTGTAGCAATCCTGAAGGATGTTGGTGCTCAGCTTTAACTAGATGGCATTCCTGACATTTCACAATAAACATTGCTATGTCGGCCTTTAAATCAGGCCAAAAAAAGTGTCTCTTGATGGAAGTTATCATCTTTTGATATCCTGAGTGCGCTATGAAACTCTGTGAGGATGTTGGACAGAATTTACCCTCCAATTGGAACATACAATCTATCCTTGGACCATAGTAGTTCGGATTAATCCACTTTGTATTCCTTTTGTTGTTGAAACAACCGGTCCTCTTTGACCTTCTTGAGGATTTCCACATAGAACGGGTCAACCTGGTTGGTCATTCTAATCTTCTCATGCAAATTTGCATTAGCTTGACTCAGGGTCACCTCATATATCATATGAGTTCATTGAATCAAACCATCAGCAACTTTGTTCTCTTTTCCCTTAATATGATTTAGTTCAAAGTGACACTCACTTAGGAAAGACAACCATCTGGCTTGCCTCGCATTCAGTTAAGGTTGATCAAATAAATACTTTAGACTCATATTGTTAGTCTTTAGAAGGAACTTCCTTCTCATGAGGTAGTGCCTCCACATCTTCAGAGAGTGGATAGTGGCCACTAGCTCAAGATCGTGCGTGGGATAATTCTGCTCATGCTCTTTTAATTTCCGTGATTCATAAAAGATCTCACGATAATTTTACAAGAGGAATCCTCCAAGTCCTTCCTTGCTTGCATCCATGCATACCACAAAATCCCCATCGAGATCCACAATCCACAACACTGGTGTGTTCATCAAAAGTTTCTTAAGCTTTTGAAAACTTTCTTCACACTTGTCAGTCCATAAGAACTTGTTCGCTTTCTTCTGCAAAGCCATCATGGGGCAAGTGATTCTTGAGAAGTTCTAAATTAAATTTCGATAATACCTACCTAAACCCAAAAAGGACCTAATGTCAGTGACAGTAGTCAGGGTAGGCCAATCCTTTATAGCTCGAATATTTTTCAGGTCCACAACTATTCTTGCCTCGGGTATGATGTGACCTAAGTACTCTATTTTTGGTTGGTAAAATTCACATTTACTAAAATTAGCGTAGAGCTGGTGTTCTCTCAACACCCGAAGTACTATGTGAAGGTGTTCTTCTTGTTCCTCTTTATTATTGGAATAAACCAGAATGTCGCCAATAAAGACTAGTACGAACTTATCCAGATATTTACTCAATATGTTGTTCATCATACACATAAATTTTGCGGGTGCATTGGTCAACCCGAACAACATCACTACAAACTCGTAGTGCCTGTACCTCATACAAAAGGTGGTCTTGGGAATATCTTTGTCTCTGATTTGTACCTGATGGTAATCGGATCGCAGGTCAATCTTCGAAAATATTTTGGATCCTCGCACCTAGTCGAACAAATCATCGATTCTAGGTAGTGGGTAACGGTTCTTTATAGTCATTTTTTTCAACTGATGGTAATCAATGCACATCCGCATCGTACCATCCTTCTTCTTTATGAACAAAATCGATGCTCCCCAAGGGGACACACAAGGTTGGATGTACCCTTTCTCTATCAAATCCTGCAACTACAGTTTGAGTTCCACCAATTTGAGTGCAATCATGCGTTAAGGGGCTTTGGAGGCGAGAAATGATCCTGGGGTTAGTTTGATGGAAAAGTATAGGTCTCATTTCGGAGGTAATCTGGGGATTTCCTCAGGAAACACGTCCTTGAATTCTTCAAGAATGGGGAAGTCTTATATGCGTTGTTCTCTATCAGACTCTACGTCTCGAATGTTCACCACAAATAACTTGCAACTCTTCCTAACACTCTTCTTTGCTTGTAAGGCAGAGATTTTTCTTACAGAAACTTTCTTTGGGATTCCTTGAACCTTCCCGTGGCTATCAGTACACAAGATAGACTTGTGTAGACAATCGAGCATGACATGGTGTTGTTCCAACCAGTCCATACCGACAAGAATATCGTACGATCCTAAAGGTAGGATGTTTAGGTTTACCTTAGTAAGGAAACCATTCAGGTTTACTTCACAATCTTTAAAAACTTCTGAAACCTTTCGTTTCGTACCAGTGGCTAACTGTACCAACCAAGGTTTAACGTGCTTTTCTTTTCCTAACTTGCATTCATCAACAATATTAGGTGCAACATAACTCCGGCAAGCACCAGGATCAATAAGTATTGAAGGAGACATGTTCAAGATCTTAAGTTTGATCTCGACCATCGTAGCTTGATGGTTGTCCTGTCGGCCATCTAATGCTGCATACATTCATGGGGTTCCCGCTATATCCTCAATGGTAGGTTCTTCTTGTAGGTTATGCAAGACTCCATTGTTCTTGTTCTTACAGTCTCGGGCATAATGTGTCCCATTACACTTCCATCACTTGATCACTAAAGGGGTAGCATTGGTGACACTTGCCACTTGCTTATTACCATCAAGAGCTGGTACATAAGGCTTTGTACTAGTTTTGTTGATGTTCTTGTTCACTTGAAAGCTGTTATTTTTCTTTCTATAAAGCTGTGGGTTTGATCTAGGCTTACAGTTATTAGAAACATTTTTAGACTTTTATTTGTTTTGGTTCTGGTTTTATTTCTGTCACTTCCCATGCTCATAACAGATTCAGGCCTTATGTAGTGCAGTATCTAGAGTCTTTGGCATGTCGAATTCAATCCTGTCCCGAAAACTGGGAGGAAGACATCCTAGGAACTGCTCGGTTTTCACTCTCTTCTTTTATATGCGGTACATAATGCAACAGATGTAGAAATCTATTTATAAATGCATCCATAGTCATGGACCCCATGCATAGTTCATGGAGCTCTTATACCTTGCGGTCAAAGAACCTTTTTGACATGTATTTTCTTGGAAAATATTTCGGAGGTTTTCCCAACTTATTTCTCGCAGCTCCTCTTTCTTGTAGTGCTTTAAATCTCGCCACCATCTTGCTGCCTTACCATTCAAATTGTAGATGGCAAGCATAGCATGCATCACACTTGAATAGTTGTGAACTTGGAAATACTTACTCATTCCCGGCAACCATTCTTCATCCTTTTATCCTGTATTTACTTTACCTTCATAGGTTGGGGCTCTTATTTTTCGAAACTCCCCATGAAGACTATCATTAGTTCTTTGCCTCTTTCTTCATGTAGAAAGTGAGTCATCAATCGTAGGACTGTGATGAGCTCCTTTAGTTGCTTCAGGTGTACCTTCTTTTTCTACTTCTCTTGGCCTGCTGGTTCGCTCATGATGCAGTTCTCTTTTGGATCTGTTGGTGGAATGGGTAGGTTTACCTTGCGGGTTCCCTCGCATCATGTTACACAATAATGCTTCATTTATATATTACTGTTCTTTTCTTTCATTTAGACTGTCTTCTCTGAAACGTTTCAGTTCAGCTTGAAGTTTGTGCAAATTTTTCAGCACATCATAGTTTAGCTCGACCACCAAGTTCACTTCCGGAGTGGGGATGGTCATTTCTTTCTGCTGGCTATTTTCTTTCTCAGTGTTCATAAATTGAACAACACTGTACAAATTTTTTTGTAACACAAAAATTTTAATAGAAGCAAAAATTTATGTTAGTAACAAAAATTACTTATCATACTTTATTTTCTCTACGTGAATTCCTAGTGTGCCCATAATTCTCTCAGTATTGAAACTAGGCTCTGATACCACTTGTATTTTTTGCAAATATTGAAAAAAAAATTATGGGCTAGTGAAAAACTACCCAAAAGGGATCATTATTACTTATGAGGAATTACATGCACTACTTATTCTTTTGATCTCTTCATAAACAGTCCTTACTGTCTTTTTAATCTCTTATCCTTTCAATGATTATTAGTTAGTTTACTTATTATATATCTTAATTCTGTTATTTAAACTATTTGTACATCTTCGTTATTACTGTCGGTGAACTAGTGAATTGTATAGATCATTGTTTTACTCTTGCACATGTGTAATTTGTTTATTTAATAAAAACTAACTTAACTTTGTTGATGGGAATAAAGAGGTGGAGTGGTAGGACTAGTTCTCCCATGACGATCTGAAAGGTAAGGTATTACTTGGTTACACAGGCTTACTTAGTTCAATCGAACTAAGGCACCTCTCTCTTTTACTTACGCAGTTCACTACTTGCGATGGGATTGGATGTAAAGTGTGTTGACAACCTTGATCATTGATAACTTGCTGCTAGTTGTTACGTTGCTAGTCGACTTGGTTTTATAACTTGGTAATGTTGTTATCATCAATTTAGCTATTACGGATAAATTTCTTGCACATTAATTATTCTTCATTATGGTTTTAAATTCGAGATTCTATATGTCATTAATATCTTTTTCATTCTATGTATATTTTTACTATACTTTTTAAAATCTCCTATGCTCTTTATTTGGTATGTTATTATGTTAGTTTGAAGGGCAAACCTTTGGATTTCTATAGTCATAGCAGTTATCATGGCATACTTTGTATTCCATGGTTCTCAAGCGTAAACACTTTGTTACTAAGGGGCTTAAACCCTAAGCTCTAATCCTATGGTCTAAACATTATCTAAATACTAAGCATGGTTCTATGACTTTGGCCTAGTGCAACCTATGGACTAACATTAATGTAATACTATCATAGTGCAAGCTTGTAATGTATTAATGTTTGATATTTAGAGTTTGGGGTGACATGATATATGGTATAATCCATATGTTTCCAGGGTTTAAGCGTTGGTATGGGGGTGGCATTAAACGATACCTTGTAACAAGGCTTGAATATGAGAGTGGGTTTGATGATTCGTTAATGGACTCCAGCCTGGTGCATTTAATGCTTGTTTAAAAGCATGACAGCCTTCCCTTAGGCTTGGCTCAGGATGGATGTGCATTGTATTTTCATTTGGGGTTTATTCATTTTGGCTCTGCATAGAGGGATGGCCATGGAAATGACCTCCAGACTGTGAGGTAATCCTGTGTTGAGTTTATATGCCTACACAATGTTTTGGTTTATAGTTTGATAGGATGGCATACTCATCATTCCCATATTGGCTTTTGCTTACAGGTGCTGAAAGGAATGGAGAAGCAGCGTGGCTACAATACTGCTGGCTGCAAGCATTGCATTTGTGGCCATGGTAAGCCTGCTAATCAAGATTATGCTTGTCACCCTTCAAACCTGTGGGAAGAGCTATGTTTCAACTGGTTGTTTGGTTAGGGTTTGATGCTGTAGAGAATTCGATTTCACTTTCAAGCTTATGAATACATATTGATTTCTTTTTAATGTTGATGCATTATGCCATGAATCGTTTCTTAGGCCATTCAGTTCTGTGTAATTTTGCTTCAGTTATGTAAATCGTTAATGTTTTGGTTTTGGGATTTTATAGCCATGGGATGCACCATTCCTTGCAATGGGGCCATAGCCAATTGGCATGCCTGTGTAAAACCTTGTCCTCGACCTTTAATGGTGACTATGTAGAGACATTGGGAACTCTGTGTAAATAGATATATGTATTGGTTTTATAAAATGTAATGGTTAACTTGATATATGGCGTATGCGATTTCCTTATGCGTTTAAATTTAGCTCTATATTTAAATGGGGATGGGGTTTTGAAAGAAGAGACATTCACCTAATCGATTACTCTATGGGTAAAGCCATTGATTAGTTGGATAATGTAATTAATTGGACAGCATGGGTAAGGCAATGCCGTAAATGGCATGAGCCTCTCCCACAGTGTTGTGATAGCTTGTATTTTATTGTTTATGGTATTTGTCTCTTATGTAAAATGGTTTGTGCAAAACCATTGGGTTGGAAACCATGGTGGCCAATTCTTACAGTAGGGTATATTTTAATGGGTTGTGTACTAAAAATGTTTAATGTCCAAGGCCATGCTATAGCTAGGGTCTTACGACCTCACTTCTAGCGTATGCATCGTTAATTATATGGTATTGATGTGTTTGTGAAACTACAGCTCGTATGCTTAGTGTAAATCATGGCATGTGTAGAGATATAAATAATAGATGGATATACAGGATTGATTCATGTTCAATTCATTACGATATGGTTTTTATGGTTTTTGCTTGGGTCTTGACATCCTTGGGAATCAATGTTGTGACCTCTGTTGGAAATAGGGTTTTAATGTAATGTAATGAATATATTTTAAATAAAAACAATTTGGGCTTGCATGCCCATACGATTTGATTCCTGTTACTATTTACAATATATGTATTTATTATATGATTTCTATGTTGTATTACTATGATATGATTCAATGTATAATATATATTATTTAATTTTACTATATTGATGTTTATTGAGTTATGTAATTTTGTTTATGGTTATGATCAAAGAATAGTAAAGGGCCACATGGATGGTCACAATGTCTCCTCTGATTAGTTATAATTTTGTTTAATTTATGTGGAGTATTTTTAATGTAAATTTGTATTATGATTACAGACCTTGAAAGGTCTTATATGGGTTATTTTATTTTGGACATAAATGTATAGATATTTTTCATAACAGTTTATACTTGATGGTCTTATTTATATGTATATATAAATATCTTATAAAATCATTATGTTTATAAATAATACCCTAAGGTATCTATAAAGTATATTATTTCTTTAAACCTACTCTTATGATTAAATCTACCATAATTTGAAACATGTCTCTATTGAGAAATGTAATATGTCAGTAGAGATATAAGTAATGGGTGAACATTAAATAGCAGGTCTAGACTTATGTAGTTTATAGTATTAATTTTTGAGCATTAAATGAATACAAAAAACAAACTTTAGAGATAGAAACCTAGATATATACAGCCTATGCTAATATTTATCATCCTATGAAGTAGTGAACAGAATAAGAACCCTAGCAAAATCTAGATAGAACATCAATTACTTAGGGTTAGTAAATTTCTTTGGAAACATTCAGCTAACATATTCAATATATAATCTAGAAAATAGCCTTGGCAGTCTAGGGTTAGATTTTAAGAAATGTAACCCTAGGAGATATGGACAGAACTATCAATTCCAGGGTTAATCATATATATCAAAGCTTTTACATAAAGCAGCCAGCATTTACTCTAGAAATGAACTTTGACATACTAAGAACTCATACCTATAATTTATCTTCCTGAAGCTCCTTTAATTGCTGAACCTGCACACTTTTTAAATAACCAACAATATCAATGTAAGATAGATCTGATCTCTGATTTTGATGACCAAATCACTTGGGAACTACCACGTTCCTCCCAACCATGACTCGGAATCGTTCACGGTTCTAATACAGATCCCCCCGAGCTGGACTCCAACATGCAAGTAGCTAAGAGATCCTAAGGTAGGGTTTCCTAACTAGTGTTTAGTTCTAAATCGGTCCTCTTTTCTTTGTAGAAAAAGTTCTCCTAGAAAAAACTTGAGATAAAAAACAGGCAGAATAATAATTTTCCTCCCATAAATAAGAACCCCAAGCCTTTGCTTGGCTTGAGTATTTATTGGCAGAATTTTCAGTCAAAGGGGAAGTTAAATCAAGAAATCCTTGATTTTTTGATTTAACCCTTTTTAATTTTGCTGAGGTAATTTTCAATTCTTAACCTAGGAACTATTAACTAGTTTCTAGTTAGTCTTTCATAGATATTTCACTATTTATGAATTATTCAATAATAAATAATAATTAGTGGAGCTTCTCTTCTTTATTTATTCAATTATATAATTAATCATAATAAATTCTTTATACATACTATGTATAAAATATATAGTATTAAAATACTTATTAACATTTGTCTTCGGGTATCATGTCTCATGATCACTAGACTTAAGGACACTTCTTCATGGAGGTTGAGTAGATAGATGGCTTAGGTCTACTAGGCCAGGAAACTCTAAACATCCTTGCATGTTGGATTTCCCTCATATAACTTGGTAGCTCTTCAGTACTTGATGAGAATACAGAAATTCAAAATTTCATTTAATCACTTATAAATAAGTATGATGAGTTCAATATTTTTCTCGAGTCATTTTCACTCAGAAGTTCTTAAATTATTTTCACTAACTCCTAATGCTTACCAGATCCCATACTCAAAACTTATAATAGGGAGTTACAAACATAGTGCAATTCCAAATCTCTCACTCTACACTAAATGATAGGATGTACTTGTACAATACACCTAGGGATACAATGGCCAAAGATCCGATGCTCCAGAGCTTATGCTCAACACCAACATGGAATGCTCCATAGCTTATGCCCAACATTTCCAAATTATATTTTCATGTGTTCTAGAGATTTATGCTCAACACAAATGTAAGTACTCATGTGCTCGAGAGCCTCTTTCTCAACACAAAACATCTCATCAATCATGTGCTTCAGGGTCCATGCCCAACACAACCAACATATATATATATACATATATATCATCAACAATTGGCTTACGCCCAATATACAAAACAATAATCATGTTCATATGTAGTGGGGTCTTTGACCCAATATAGAATAAAACATCAATATAATCATCATAATCAATAGGCTCATGCCTATAAATGGTAGGTCCAAAATTCAGGATATTACAGTTAACATCAAAAGTAATTTCAGCATATTAGAGCATTCTCTATGTTTTCTAACATAGAATGGATTTAGGCACATTATATCACTCTTTGCATTTTCCATTAGTTAAGATATTAATAAAACTTTACATTTGATTGATTTCACAATCAAGAATTACATGTGCATTCTTCTTATAGTTGGAGTTTAATTAAGGTTTTTGTTGAATTATTTTGAGGAATCAGTTGCAAAGTATTTATTTGATTATTACGTTTTATTAACAACCCTATGCTGCATTGTTTTTAGGAATAGAGAAATTCAATATTATCTTCTATAATTTCTAAAATTTCCCTAGGTTGCATTGTTTTCAGAAAACTTATCAAAATGAGCAACCAACTATAAGTGAATGGTCACTTCCTTTCCTACATCGCTATTGCATCTTCTATTAAATGGTTCAACAAAAACAATGACTAGATCATTTGTATGCCCTGGGCACACTTCTCAACACACATGATGACCTTAGAGGTGCACTGATTGGGTCAGTTCTTCCTTACCACCTACATAGCTAGAATCTTTGGTTCAATGCGCACATACTAGTCATTGATCATATCCACCATATATGCTTGTTTGTCATGTTGCATCCCAAAATTCTTCTTTAGCTTCATAGGCAGTCGTCTATCATTGTCCTTACTGCAAAAGTATTGCGATGGATCAGGCCCCTACATGGGAAATCCTATGATTTATGAAATCAACTCTAAAGTGACTTGAACCAGCTGGTCCAACCACAAGTATCCCCCATGAAAACATGCTAACAGTTGGTTTGTACATGGATTGGCTTCCACCAACCTTTTGAAATGTAGCATATTAATGAGTTCTAAAATCCCCAACTTCTCCAATCCCAATTCCTAGTCATTTGGAGTGTGTGCTATTGGTTCGTTGTCTGCTCCTATATTTGGTATGAATGGATCCGATGTGATCTCATTCGATGCGAACAATTCATGATATTTGTACTTCATCTTTGTGATGCAAGGAACAATGTCCATGGTGCATTCCATCCCTTATGTTATTGTCGACATCATGATTGGATACCTCTGGTTCTTTGTTATCTTACATGACATAGCACTAGGTATGCATGGAGGAATATAGCCAGGGATGTCCATAGTGGAAACCCCAATCGTATCCGTGGAGTCCTCAGTGCCTGATGTCGATGGTCCCATATTCTCTACTTCTTCTACATGTGTGTGTGTAGAAGTTCTCGTCATCCACTTCTTTGTCATAGGGAACTTCGGCTGATGCACCCCCCTCTTATTCTTCAGGATTGACATTGATCCCACTAGCATGCCGGTTGTTTCCTTCTCACTAGTGACCCTGATGACTGGTGAATCTCTCCCACTAGAAATATCTACCTGTATTGGCTCACTCGGCATTCCTCACTTTTTCCCAACAACTTATCAACACCACACCTCAATCTCACTCTGCTCTGCAACTCAACTCCGTAATTGAACCTTGACAGCCCTACAACAACTTTAACAACTTAATCTTCACAATGGTGATTTCTCCCTATGTCGAGCCAATTCTTATAGCACCGAATCAACTGTGTGAAATATCTATTAATCATTGAGACCAAATCCTCGATTTACTACCCAAATCCATTGTCAATCCTCTCGATCTAACATTCAAATCTTCCATTAATGCGTGTCTCATCCAAGAGCATCACCAAATAATTGGTTTAACTGCTTCAGTTAGTATCAATTTGACTCTATCGTGTCCATGTGGATGTTGCGGCATGGTTCCCTAACTGTTACCTTGACACCTCTACTTGCGTGACCACTTACTCCTAGTTCCCAAGGCTCATCATTACCATCTCATGCAAAAACAATGATTTGTTTTTCAATCATGTGCAATGCCTCAAGCATCGTGTTGCGCCAGTCCCTTCTCGTAGGTCTCCAACCAGCTTCCATTCACCAACTTAGGCAACATCGTACCATCCAACTGTTGCAATTATACTACTCCTCGCTCATTAATTAAATTGATAACATACAAACTGAGCCAATGAATATAAACTTACCTAGATGCTTGGTGAACTTACTATCATATAGAAACACCAAGTCTCCTTGCTGAAAGTGTTTGTTCTTAATGTGCCAGTCATGCCAATATTTTTGTCGATCCTTATCAATACATTGGTGAAATCTTGTGATAAAGAGATCTTCATCTAGCTGCACCAATTGAGCTAGGCGTTCCTCTAATGCTCCTTAGTTTTCCATTCTTTTTTCTTCTACAATGCACACACTTAGAACAATGTAATCCATTGCCATGACTGCCTTGTTCCCATACACCAATTTAAATGGTGTCTACCCTATCAACCTTTTCAAAGGTAGTGCGATAAGCCCATGAGATTGCCGAAATCTTCAAATCCTAGTCATCATGGTTTGTGTTGCAAATATTTGTGAGCGCATGCTGCAAGACTTCATTGAACGCTTCAATTGTTCCATTCATCTATGGATGATAAGGCGTACTCTTCTTATGCTATATATAAAACTCCTCTATCAGCACACTAATGGTGCGATTGACGAGGTGAATCCCCTCATCGCTCATCAATATCTTTGGACAACCAAAACGAGTGACAACATTGTCAAACAGGAACCTTGTTATTGTCGCAGCAGTGCAATCTACATCTGGTGCAGATTCCTCCCATATCATCAAATAATCAGTCATTGTAATAATGTAGCACACACCGATTCTCTTTTTGGGTGGGTTGATTGGTCTCACGAAGTCCACTTCCCATTTATCAAATGGCTGCAGTGTCACAGGCTAATGTACTAGCAGAATCTCGTCCCTTATTGATGGTTTCCCATTCCTTTAACAAACATCGCAAGTCCTCACATAGTATGTCACATCCCCGTTGAGATTTGGCCACCAAATCCCTGCATGGAGTACCTTCCTAATAGTAGCGCGACCTCCGTAGTGTCCACCTGCAACTCTGTAACACCTTGGTTTTGATCCTGTTTGCATTAATGTATATGATGTAGATATTATATGGAATCATGACAAGGAGCTCAAGGCCAAGGCCCTGTCATTGATTAAAGTTTGTTATATAGGCGATCATGGTTGATTCCTATGGTTTATGTGCTAAGGAAAGAATGTTTGTAAACATCATGTAAATATGCAAATTAATGGAAAAGCCACAACTATCTATGTCAATGCAATGAAAAATGAAATGGGGGCATGATTTTCCTAAGGATAAGGGGGAGGGAATGTTAACCTTGAACTAGTTTGGGAAAATCCATGTGTCATGGGAAAATCCCATAAAAACTGTTAACTACCCTTTTCCTTGTCTTTCTTCCCAACCATTTATTTATGCTAGAATGTGGTTGAGGTAGTTATCCCAGGGATTGGGAAGAGTATGGGAAAATTCAAACTAGGAAGAGCACCCAGTTTTGAATGTCATGTTTTGCCTTCATGGGAAAGAAAAAAACCCAGAACCATATTCCATTTTTTGGATGCATTCACGTCTTCATTTAGATTCACATTTTGGGAGCTTCATGACGTCTTTCTTATCCATCCTTATTCTCTCCATTCACGTAGAATCTATTGGGGGGGCAGGGGAAGCTCAGTTATTCCTATGTGTATCCTTTGCGTTTTGTAAGTGTTTTCCCTTGGAAAGACTTTGATTGATGTGTTGCAGCGTTATCTTGAAGTACATAGTGTATGAGACCCTATTACTCATGTTCCATAGTAAATCCTGTGTTGTGGAGTATTCCTATGGTTGTTGTGTTGTGCACCCTGGTTCGAGTATGAACTATGTACAAGACTTAGGAATGGGAGAGATGTAGAATGTGCTTGATAAACCTAGTGTGTAACCTCAAAATAAGATAAGAGTGGCTAGCAAACATGCTATACACATTCTAAAGAGAACTGGAAGGGAAGGTGTAGCCTAAGGGACTGTGGAGTAGAGAAGGGGAGACTTCCTTGTGTTGGGTGTGTGGGCAATGGGGAAGCCAGGAAAGATAGGTATTTTGAAGGTGTTCTTAGCTTTGTAGACGAGCTCACTAGCTTAGTAGTTCTTCCTTCCCATTTCCTTAGAAGCATGATGAACCCAACTAGAAATATGGCTTGGTTGGTAGCCTGATAAATCCATCTCTTGGATTGGATGTGTCTTGTTTCATTTGAGCTTGTGAGTAAACTTTGGCTCGACAGTCTAATAAAACAAACTATGAATGCTGGATTGGCTAGGTATCCTGATAAACCAAGCAGTGAGATGGATTAATTGTGTACAGTATGATAAACCCGTATGTTGGATTGACTGGTCCTTAAGGTGAATGTTGGCTTGACTGTGAACAGTCGATGAAACCCAACTGTGAGATGGCTTAGCTGAGTGGCCTGTGAAACCCATATGTTGGTTGTTTCCCCTTACAATCTGATAAACCCAACTATGTTGGCTTAGATGATTTTTGTTGCACCCTTTGCTATGTATGGGTTTTCTAGTGTTCCCTTATTCCTTGAGGAAATCATGCCCATATCAGGGGTGGCAGCGTTGCAAAGAGATTGATGAGTGCACTGGCCTATGGTTGGGTGGAACATTGCACCAACATAGGTGGTTACGGGACTAGTTCTTCTCAAGATAAGTTATCTTGTCTATGTTAACCTTAGCAATTGTATTTCTTGCATTGTAATTGCTTGATGGAATAGGATGAACATGTCGGATGTATTCAATTGATGAATTGTTCCTTTGAATAACTACAATTATAGGAATCTATGTATTATTCCTTCAATGCATTGTTAAACTAAGTTGCAGGGTTAGAATGTCAGATTGTTGTTGGCTTGGATGGCCATGTCTATTCAAAGACTTCGATTAGCAGGTCAAAATATGAGCAGAAACCTTCTTCCGCAATGGTTTATTCCACATGCGGGATGTAGAATGCAGAAGAAATCCTTTGGAAGAATTGGACATCTACGATTTTGGGATGTGGGATGTGGAGATTTATTTTTGTGGAATTACGACCTTCCATAGTTTTTTGTTCGGCAACACGCCTTTTCGCAACTTGCGGGATGCGGGATGTGAAGATGTCTTTTTGTGGAGTTACGGATTTCGGTAGTTTTTGTTCTGCAACACACCTTTTCGCAACTTATGGGACATGGGATGTGGGATGTAGGATGTGGCTTCACGGATTTCAATTTCTGAAGCAGTCATTTCCACATGCGAGATGTGAGAATACAGAATGCAGGATGCGGGATACGAGATCATGGTATCACGATTTCCACAATTCTTGATCCCGCAACTCAATCTTTCTGCACCACCGATTTTTGTGGGATGATTCTTAGCCATTGATTTGATTCTAGAGGTGAGACCATTTGTGATCATTGATTTTCGTCACTATTTCTCTCCGACGTCTGATCTCCTCTGAGGTATTTCCTTGTAGATCATCAAATTGATTAATTGAAGACATGAGGGAGCATGAGAGTGTTGGAAATGTCGAGAAGTGGTTTGCGGCCATGCCCCGTGTTTCAATGAATAGTAAATGTTCTCGATGAAATTTTTGATTCCACATGATAATGGGGTATGGGTACGATACAAACTCCAGCATGTGCTTCTTCCAAGACCCTTTCCTATTCATGTGGTAGGACACAGTTCCGTAATATCTCGTCAGGTCCCATAGTATAGAGTTCTCTAGAAATCATCTAGAAATGTGTAGCTTGAACTACCAAATGCTTCTTCTAATTTGTAGTGATCCCTTCTGTTGTTGTTCTAGTCACCAAAAACTGAACTATTTTCTCATAGTAATCGTCAACCATTCCAATTAGGAATAGTTCTGCATTAGGTGACCCATCTTCAATGTTTTTCAGTTCTTCTCCTGTCTCAATTCGTGAAAATTGTTGAGGTCACGCATTCAAGCAACCTGGTTCTATAATTGTCTCAAAATAAAACACTTGGAAGAGAAGTAGCCAACTACATATACCCCCCCCAGCATAGACTTATTCACTAGGTATTTCAACATGGAGTGATCCCTGAACATGTTGAAATAACCTCCCAATAGATAGTGTTGAAACTTATGCAATGCGTAGACCATTTCTAATCCCTCTCTCTCTATCTTAGTATAATGCTTCTCCATGGATGATAGCTTTCGACTAGCAAAAGCAATCGGGTGATCAATATCACTTTCACCTGGTTACGCTAACACCAACCCCAATGCGGTTGTTGATGCATCAACATGGACATGGAACTCGTTTGTCCAATCTTGAAATACCAGTATTGGTGCTGTATCCATATTCATCTTCGAGGTGTCGAAACTTCCTTGACACTCCCGACTCCGTGCGAATTGTGCATCCTTTTTCATCAACTTCTCCATAGGTGTTGTGATCGCGGCATATCCTCTGATGAACTTGTGATAGTATCGTGTATGGCCTAATGTCGCTCTATGTTGCTTCACATTCATAGGTGGTGGCAAGTTCAGGATCAACACAATCTTGGAAGATCGACCAAACATCCTTCCTTACATACAATTTTCCCTAGCAACATCCCAAAATGTGCACAAAATATGCACTTTTTTTAATTTAGTGCAATCTAATGTTGTCGACATCTCTTCAACATCACTCACATATTTGGGAGATGATTCTTTATCAGTCCATAAAACATTTATTAATCCATGTATATTGCAAAAATCTTATGTATAAAATCCTTGAATGCAGCAACTACGATCCTAGATAATTCTCGTAGGTGCATTTTTCAATCCAAATGGCATCACTGTGTACTGATAACATCTCCATTTAGTCACAAACATTGTCTTATGGTGATCCTCTTTTGCAATATTGATTTGATGATAGACATAAAATCCATCCCTAAATGATTAGATCTTTTGATTGTCCACTCCTTCCAACACTTTGTTAGCAAATGGTGTCGGGAACGTATCATGAAGGAATACGTCATTGACCTTTCTAAGATCAACACAAATATGAACCTCACATGTCTTCTTATCTTCCACAACCATAGGACTGATCCACTCAAATTATTCAATTGCGTCTAGGACTATGGCATCCAACATTCTGTCAAGCTCAGCCTTTACTCTTTCCTTGTATTGTGAGTTCATATGATATAGACACTATCGTACTAGCTTCACATCTAGCTTTAGAGGGATCTTCATCTCTCCCAAATATCCTAGCATCCCCTTCATTTCAGAAAACTTTGTTGGAAACAAATATCGTAACTCATGCAATAGATCACTGATCTTTGCTATTGTTTCTTCATCCCAATAGTCTCCAATATTTGTGAACTTTATTTTCTCCTCTATCCCAATGTTGACTCTCTGAATATTCAATGGCTGATTGATTTTATCTTTTAGTATCTCAGGTGCTGTGATATCCCAACTTACTTATGTCTACATAATGTTGATGTTCCTTAGGTCATCACCATCATCAGGCCTTCTTTTCACATTGTAACACTCCATCATTGACTACATCATTGGTGATTCATGCGGGTCTAATGGATATGCGATTGGAACTACCTTCAGAAAAACATCGTGGATATGTTGTACTGCACTTTCAATGAATGGATCATCATCCTCAAAACTAAAGGTGTGACTGAAACAGAGTGACAACTCCTCCCATGTCGTTATTTCTCTATGAAGCTCGACTGATACGTACCACTGGCGTGACATTTCATCCAACGTGTGCACAAAATAATGTACCTATTCCTCCTTTTGTCTTGACATACACATGGTTTGACATGCAATTAGATGACTACTGGGATTAATCCTCCCATAATACTTCTCTTCTTGGTATTGTTCCGCTTATCCGAAGTGAAATTCTATCAACCCATAACACTGCGACCACCGATGAATCAAGTTCTTATGGGTCTCCCACCACCATGTTGAAGTAGCCTTTAATGCTTCATCCAATTCTAACAACCTCTGTGGTTTTGACACCTTATCTTCAAATTCAACCAGAAATTCAGATAACTCAGGCAGTCCCTCATAGGTTGGTAACTCAACAATCTCTGTTGCGGCTCGGTGCGGTGACTGAGTGATTAAACAACACTTCTAAATTGATAGCTCATGCATCTGATTCTACTAATTCTCCAAGGAATCATCAAAGTCCAAAGATGTGGATCTAGAACTTTGCCACCCCATCTCTCTGTCAATAGTAGGTTGGATACAGTCCTTCGAGATATCTTACACATGATCCCATCCCCTACAGTTTCTTCCTTAACTGGTTCAACATACCTTCTTCCTTCATTTGGATCCATCAGGGCTATGATTCTGATATTGCGGTTCTCGAAAGTCATTAGGAGCTTCTTAAAATTAATCACCACCAAGTTGTGGCTAGCCCATCCAATCCCCAGCAGTGCAGGATACGAGATTCCACCATCGACAACCTCAATAACATCGAAGTCTACATAATTATTCATTCCTTCAACATCCAATTCTAGATCGGTACACGCCCAATTGGTGTCACTCTTGCTTGGTTAGTAAGTCACAGATGCACAAAGGACCAAACAAACTATGGGCTCCCCAAATTATTCCATGTCTACTTTGTCAGAATGTTGACATATGAGCCTAGATCTAGAATGACATAATCTACCTTGTAATCCCCAATCTAAATATTCATTCTCATCTCTTTCCCTATTTTCTTCTTATGCAGTGAGTTTAGGGAAGACTCCCTCTGGCCTTTCTTTGGTCAACCTAGTAGAGTTACAATCTCGGTGAGCACATCAGGGTATTTTTCCAATGACAGACAACTTTCAAATAAGTTTTACAAGGTACCATGCTATCACGATGGTATTTCTACCAAAGCTGAAAAACAAAATAGGTGGCATTTCATAAATAGGAAACTTACCTGGATCTCTTCTGATCACATGATGTGGTTCAAATAACATGTACCTCTAAGTGTTAGCATCCAATTGCACCTTATTTTATCTATCTAATCAGACTTGTGGAACCAATCCATCATCTCATGTTGTAGCACCTCCACGAGTAATAATAGCAACATCAACAGAATGAACTCTAGGTTCTGCCGAAATCTTTGCAACCATTGGTCCTTGGTTTTCATTTGTGGACAATGCTCTAGCTGTTTCGCATTTTTATTTGCATTTTGTTTCTAATTCTGGTTCTGGTTCTAGTTCTGATTCTGCAACTACGGAGTGTTTCTTGCTTTCCACTTCACGATTAGTTGCAGATAGTTCTCAACAGTGTGATCCACAACGATACAATAAGTACATTGTTCTTGTAGGTTCTGGAACTCTCTATGATAATTTCCCAGTACTTTGCAATTATAACATTTCATAGGTCAATGACCTCATCTTCCTCCTTGACGAAAACCTCCATCTCGTCGTCCTTCAAATCCTCTATGGAATACTACCTGTTGCTGATAATGTGATTGATTGAACTATTGTTGTGGTGAGGGATTTAGCATTGGTTGCACATACCATGGTTTAGTATACTATGACTGCTACAAATCATACTACATATGATTATACTATGGCGGTAACGGAAAAAATTGCAATTGTGGGATAAACTGCAGTTGTGGTTGCGGATGTGGATGTACCACACACGGTTGCAACTATGGCTGTACCTGTGGTTGCTGATATGGTGGTGGTATCTTTGTTGTTCTATGGTCTTCTCCCTTCACATAATATGCATCCATCGTCCTCTCTTGGAGGAAATCGTATGCTCGATAGTCCCTATATTCAAGCTTGAATAGATCAACAAAATGTGAAACACAAATTCATCGGCTTCGAGACCATCTTCGGCATAAACACACAATCTTCATGTTGATGTCCATGAACTTGGAAGATGCGAAACCATGGCATACCACCATGATTCAACGGGTTCGAGGCTCCCTACAATAGATAATTTTGAAAATCCGAGCACTGATCCTTATGATTTTCCCCATGACATCGAGTTCATCAAATCTCTTTGTGGTGCTCTCTTGTTTTTTTGATATCTTGCAATTGGATCTTTGGGTTCACTAGTTGTGTTTGAATATCATTCATTCCAAATCCAGTTTCTCCAACATGTGAAGCTCTATATTCATCGCGATCTTCATATATTCTCTCTATGGCGCAATCTTTTGCTGCATGAAGGGCATCCTGATATGCGCTACTAATGTCAGGATGAACTATTCCTTATACTATACATCGCTCATTCCAAATCCATCTTTCACCATCAGTGTCTTGAATCACTGATCAAAATCCCAAATAGTCTCATTTGGATATTGCTTGATCTCCTTTAACTATGTGATATATTGTATTGTACACTTAGGATTTTTGAACTCCTCGATCAATCCTTTTCTGATCTCATCCAGAGTATTCACTAGAGTCCCTATGGGAACTTGTGTAAACTTCATGTACCAATCCACTATGCAAACTTGAAAGGTCGTCTCCAACTAAAATTTGTTAACATCATCATCCTAAACTTTCTTTATAGTCCAAAATACTTCACATAGAAACTAGTATTGATCGGGATCCTTGGTCTTGTTCCCATTAAATAGAGGTCCCTTTATATCGTTCCTTGACATCCTGGGCCTTCATCCCACATCCGCTGATCTGCTACTATTAGAGTGTTGATGACATGTTGGAAAACTTGGTGTTGAGCTTGTATTTCTTCCTGAGTGTGGCACAGTGCACAGAGGTGTGGATACATTGTTTCTCTAGGTTGGTATTTCTTTGAGCTCGGGTGTATCATGGTCATCTCCTTCATTGCTGTAGGGTTTCTTCATCCCTTGTGATATTATCTAATATCCTTTTATCTTGGTCACACCATGATCTCTCCCATTCTCTTCTTCTTCTCTTGTTGAAACCTTAATCCACTTCATAGAAGATGACTTCCTTCCTTAGTTTCCCTCATAGTCTCATCCTAAAACCCATCAATCTACTCCATATCATTCCATCCAACCCTCGTCTCCACGGTACCCACAACCTCTGCACACCAAGGTGCTACTCGTTGGAGTTAATATTCAATATTCCTTTTTCAGAAATGAGAATCTTAATTGAAAGTTGCAACAATAACATAAACCTACCTCTTGGTCCTTCGAAGAACTCTCTTTTTGCGTCACTATAATATTTGACTATGTTGACAATGAACTCAGTTATGTATCGTTCCAATATGCTATCAAGCCACACTTTGATATCCCTTGACACCATGTTTTATACCCCCCTAGAGTTGTTGGATCAGTTCTAGGGTCCAACAAGTGGGTTTGCCTCCTTGGAAATTTGTATTCCAATAGGTAAAACACAACAACCACTCAAACAAGATGATGAAAAACTCAGAGAAAAAGTATTTTTGGAGATTAGAATATAGCTAACTTCCTAGCCATTTTTCTGTCATTAATCCAAGGTTTCGATTCTCCTCTACCGCGAATTCTCGAGCCTTTTGGTCAAACAAGTCTTGAATCTTTAGTTTCATCGGACGCCACCATATTTCCTCCCCTTCACACACTACAGTCCCAAAAATGGAACCATTTGTTGACACAGACCTGTCGATAGGGGTTCACTCTTTTTCGACACGCTTAACTCAACAATCTCCTTGAGCATCGACCCAAACAGGTCTTACCTTGTCCAGCAACACCTACGGAGTAGATGAGGTCTCACCCAATATTTTGAAGGGAGAACTATCAAAACCACATTTCCACGGTAAGAAGGAGGATTTGTACATCTACTATTAAACTATCACATCACTACTTCATAGATCCAAGCATTGGTTCATTTATTGTAAATTCATATCATCACTCATGAGGTCAACATATTCAAATCACAGTAGGAGAATCGATGCATTAACATATCTACCAACATGACATTATTCAAAATGCGAAAGCATCATATCGCAGTATTCATCCATTCATATCAAATCGCATATAGCAAGAAAACAGAAAGATGAAAAAGACACAGTGTTTCCATCAAGTCTACATCATGTCATATTAACTTCGCATCAAAACTGCAGGTTCACAAAACAACTCCACAATTCAGATATCACATCAAATACAAATCACATATGTGCTCCCTAAGTACACAAAAGATGATCTAAAGATGATCTGCTAAAAAAGACTCAAGATCCTTCAACATTACAACTCCTAGATCTATTTATAGGCTTGCGCCTTTTACAAAATAGTCCACTTAAATCAACTTCCTAACTAATTGGACCAAAAACTACAAAATAATGACCAAAATCTACAAAATATGACCAAAATATACAAAACATTACCAATCTTCCTTGGGCTCCATCTCCCACCTTGCACACCAACTTTGACCTTGTAGATCATCCTCGGTGCTGCGCAAGTAATTATCCTCAGAACTTCCTGCCAACAATCCATAGTCAATCGAACTTGGTAAACTCATATCATCCACAAATGCTTTGAAAAAATGGACACCATGAAGAAGGAAATCCATTAAGAGCCACTGTAAAAAGTTATGAGTTATCAATGGTGTATCTAATGGCCTTAAGTTTATCCCTCAACTAGGATTCTCTCATAAAATAAGTGGAAATTGAATTTAATTTGGTCATCATGATATGATGGATATAATTCCTATAGGATAATTTTCTGCTAGTATTCTTACTCTCGAACAATCCCATAAAGGAATCAAACATTTCTTTGGCAGTATCCAACTTAGCAATGTGAGGAATCGAATGATATTTTATGGAATCTATTAAGATCCTCATCGCCTTATGTATGAATTTCCCCTCAAAACTTTTTGGTTGCAAGAAATCCTATTTTGCATAATTCTAAATCTCATTTTTATACAAGATTAAGAGTATCCTAGTCTTACAAGATTAGAAATTTGTACCACCATTCAATATGTCTTCTGTGCTAAGACTAGACACCATTTTGAAAGAAGTCTGAAATATGAACTAGAAACACTAGCACCAACAAAATATGTCTTAACTTTGGAAAAACTGAGAAATGACTTCACCAATATGTGTGCCTTGCCAAGGCGACCTTAGGACACTAGATTCAAGTCCAACGTTTAACTAGAAAGGTCCAACAAAAGATTGTCAACAAGCTAGAAATCCTTAAAATTTTAATCTTGAACAAATGACAAAGTGAGGGAATGATTAAGTGCACTAGAGAAAGGTGAGTTCATCTATAGAAAAAATTTCCTCGACATTGTCCAATAAATATCAAAGGACCTTTAGATAAAGTGTAGATATCTGAATGTGCACTCACATATTTCATGGAAGATTTCAAGGAAGATGTACTATTTTTTTGAATTTTCTTATAACAATAGAAATAGAGTTTTTAGATATGATAATTAATTCCTAATGATTTCAAATAGTAGTTCCATCCCAATGTTATCATTAAATAATTACACAATGAAAATTTCAAATTTAGATGTAGTGGAAACAATCAAATCATATAAAGATATCCTTGAACAATAAACATACTATTTGTATCTTAGTAAACCCAACCTTGGGAAAAAAGTGAAGAAAAAATTCTTGAGAAGAAATTAGTCCAATAAGTACGTCGCCACTGTGAAGAAAAAAACTAGAGCATAAGAAGTGTTCCCTTCATGAAGAAACTGTAGATCAAGGTAGAAAACCCTTAGAGATAATAAGAAGCTTCAAAATATGATCATTGTACCTTCATTAGAAATTCTTGATTTGCACACCAAAAAATAAGAGATGAACTTGGATGTTGTGATGATGAAAATGAAATGTTTAAGCTTTTATTTATACACTTCAAGTCATCTTTAATTTCTCCTTAGGGTTGACTTTTCCTTTCTTTTAGGGATGAATTGTACCTTTTTTCTTCAATATTTCCTGGGTCTTCTTCAAATATTTCTAACCATTCTTCAATAATACAATGGATTTTACTTGTGTTCTTATCATTTCTTTTTCACTAGAAAAGTTTTCCATGAACCTTGTTGATGATCGTCTCCTCATAGGGACGTATATTCATATATAACTCTAATGTTGATTTAACCCACCTAAATCCCTCATCACAATAGGTCTTTTGGAGCCTACATCTTCAACATTAGACTAGACTTGTAAACAAGTCAAACCTGCCTTTGGTAAAATACATTACTCCTTATTAGAGTAGGAAATGTGAGAGAATCTCGAGCCTTTTCACTCCTAGTAAAATTAGCATGAGTAATAAGAGAAAGATTATTCTTTGGCCACTCACCACTAGCTAAATTATCATGGCCTCATGAGTGAATGTATCATTCCCCCTTTGTAAAATCAACATGACCATTCTAGGAGAAGCTCTACCTGATGCTTCTAATTAGAGAAACATCAACCATTCGGTCTCCATGCACATTTTCTTCAACACGACCATCACTCATCATCAAAAACAAAAGACTAACTAAATTAGTAGGCCTCCTGAAGATCGGGACGATGGTTCTTCAAATGAAAGGGACCAAGGATGAGAATATTTGAAGAGAGAGCGACAAGGGCTATCTTCTTATATAATTTCCTTGTTTTCTTCTCACATAATAGTGAAACACAAATGGTGGAATTCTCTCCAATAATGATGAGATTAATGTAAAGTCCTACTATCAATTTTAGCAAATTCTGAAAACAAAAGAGAAATTGCTGCAAAATTGTGTAGACTCTTTTAACTCACCATCACTCATATTCAAGCAACATGTGGGATATTAGCTCTTAAATATGTCGAAGGAAACGAAAAAATTCAACCCACAATAGCTTCTTCTTTCTCTCCATGGTGACCATGGTGATAATGTCTTCTATGCAGTGTACACAAGCTCCTCTTCTCCGTTTTCTTCACTTCTTCCATGATCTACGGCCCTTCAAATTCACCTTCACGTGAGGGAATTTTTGAACTTGAGAACTCAAATGAGAATATTTGGTCAAAATGAGTTATAGACCAACATTTTGATACCTCACACACTATATATTCAATTGAATTCCTTGAATATAGGTATGGAGAAGCTCTCTCACAAAATAAGAGAGAAGCACATAGGTGGATGAGTCGCAAGTGATTTATCTAGTCAAATAGAGTAAACCACAATTCTAGAGTAGGTTCTATCTCTCCTCTAGTCACAACGTTTGTTTATTCTATTTCATGGAGGGTTCAACAACAACCTTTTTGTAGAACCCTAGAAAATTTTCTCAATGCAAACAAGATCTGGGCATGGATATTTGATAGACTCTCCTTCTTGCATCCTTGAAAAAAAGATATATAAGCGATGAGATAAGCGATTGATATGATACCAATTGTTGGTGAGGGTCTAGAATGTTGAGAACCACACATAAGGATAAGATCATGAATCTGGGTATCTATTTGGTGAGAAAAATTATGATAAAAATATGTGATGAAAATCCAAATATTTATGAAAATATTCATGAAACATTTATAAAAATTAATACATTCCCTAGTACAATCTATGCAATTTTTCACTATAAAAAACTATGTCAAAATTGAATAGTTAACACTGAAAAAATTACATTCAAAAGGGAACTCTATTTTATCATTAAACACCAAAAACATGCACCCATATTCATGTCTTTACCCATAAAGTATAAAAAAAACACCCATCCACACAAAAAATTCATTAAAAATAAGTATTTGTACACATCAAGTTTTTAGTGAATGGGAACTCAAGAGATGGAAGCCTTGACAAATCCTTACCTAGTTTTTGTGACCTATTTCTGCAATAGAAAATGGATTGAATAAATGGCTGGTAGTTCTGAAATCCAATTGCTCCAACCCATCCTTTATTGACTACAAAAACTATGAGGAGCTATAATCCACCAAAATCATCCACATAGCAAAAAAATTAATTATATAGATGGTGAGGAGTTAGGGTACTATCAATAGCATGTTAAATAAAATTTATGGACTGATCTACAATTAAAACAGTGACTGAAAATCCGTTCCAACATTTCCTATTGATCAAATGACATCTATAAAAATGTTTAGTTTCCAATAGAATATTAACAACAAATACCGTTATTAAGTTATTGGATTTAAATCCCTTTAGGAAAATGTATAAATTACCATGAAAGTACCTAAATAACAAAAATGTAAACCTTTTGTCCCATTTTTGGAGTACTCATTGAATAAAAGAGCTAATAAACATTATCTAACTCCAACTTCTAATAGTTGATTAAGAAGCGTATGAACGTGATTAAGTTACGTCCTTTTAATAGTTGTTTAAGAAGCGTATGAAAATTATTAAGTTATTAAGGTGTAACTTGACAATTTACTAGGATTTTATAAGATTCTAACTAAAGGGCTAACTAAGAAACACACAAAAAAAACTTGATATTTATTAAATGAAAAAAAGAGAGTACACCAAGACATATATTGAACTCTTTCAACATTAAATCCTTAAATCCTTGTCATGAAGATGAATGATTGTTTCAAAGATTTTTATACAAATAAAACTTTTCATCAGCACAACCATGAGCTTCTTCTCTTCCACCTAGAAATTTTTTTTGATCCACCATTAGACATTATTTCACCATGAAATAGATTTGGACTTATATTTCTTGAATTCAATATGGAAAATCTGCAAATATGTATTTGAGTGGCAGTGAACACGAGCTAAATATTTGTTCTTTTATAAACATCCCTATCATATATTATTATAATATTTGATCTTTTATAATTTAAGATGGATGGAATATCCATTTTGCTCTTTATTCGAATTTCTATAATTTTTTTTAAACTTTCTAAACCATTCATTAATCAAAGTTTTAGAAAGTTGTATATTTTTTCTAAATTTAAGAAAACAAAAAACTTTAAAAAATGAAAAAGAATAATTACATTTAAAAAAAATTCATTAAATAATTTAATACAAAAGCTTTAAAACTCTAATATTTATAATGAAAACTAACAAATTAACATAGTTATATATTCTCAAGTAACGAACCATACGCAATGGAAAGGATACAAATTCCCTATATAATAAATGGAGAATAACTCATCTTCTTCACAACATACCTAAAGAGTATGTTGAATAAAAACATGGCCATCCTCAAAATAAATAGTGTCATTACTTTCATGTCTCGAAGTAGCTTCGCAATATCATGAAGTATTTGAACTTTAAATATATATTAACATGCATATCATGGACTTAGATTTCGAGATATTTAGGTATGTATTATAAAGAAGCATTCTCTTGATCATGTACAAAAATAATTGTATATCAAATTTACATGTGTAATTGTGAGATTAAATAGATTTTTTGAGATATATAAAATGAGGCAATGGTAGAATAGAGGTTAATTTCTATAGCCTTGGTAGGGGAATGTGTCATTTATACCAAATATTATAGTTGACATAAAATAAAGAAGTTAAAAAATAGAAGGAAACAAAAAACTAAAAAAATATGATATATTATAACTCACATTAAAACTAGAAATATAATAGCAAAGTAAAAACATAAAAAGTAAAAAACAAATATTATATTGAGCATAAGAAGTAGAAACTAAAGAAGTAAAAAAATATTATAAAAGAGATAAGAAGTAGATAAAAAAGAAAAATTAAAAATGTTTGGCTTACACAAAAATATAGTAAATTAAATTCAATTACCATAAAAACATATAACCATATTTCAAGAAAAATGCAACCATATTAAAATGGAACTTGAATTGTTATTTCAAGAAATACAACCATATTTGATAACTAATAGTTAGATGATAGCTAACCATAACTCCAAGAAAAAAGAATTTGAAATAAAAAAATATTATAGAAAAATATAAATAAAAACTAGATCACATATTGAATTTTCAAAAATCCATTTGCATTACCATTAAAATGATGACATGTCCATTAAGTTTTATATAAATTAAACATCCGCTTAATATTGCCTTCTATTTCCTCTCTCACTTAGAATGTAGTCAAGATGAATTCTACAAAAATGTTATCGTAGTGGAAGTGGAATCTTTCGATACTATATGTTGCCTTTCTCTCTCTTAGAATGGAATTATGATGAAATTTACAAAAAAGGTTATTGCAGTGGAAGTGTAAAAATAATGAGCCAATGCCATAGAAAATACAAATAAAGAAAAAGATCATTTTCTTGAACAATTGAAGTTTGATATGTCTTTTATTGAATTCATATTTAACAACAATATTTATCATCTAAGAATTTATTGTACACCCCTTAATACCCATAAATATATGTGCATTTTTTCAAAGACATGGATGTGTATAATATTATAATACATATTGGAAGTCAAATAATTTTACATGTGAACAATTTTGGAAAAAAAAAAGTCAATAAATTTACAAAATAATAATGTTACTTCATAAAGATTTCAAAATTACAAAGCAGCACAAGGCATGCTTAGATTAATAGTGTGAAAATTTATTAATTCGTTAACATGAAATACAATTTCTGCATATTAGATCATTCTTTATATTTTATAACATAGAATGGATTTAGGCATATTATATCACTCTTTTTTTTTCCATCACTTAATATCTTGATAAACCTTTAGATTTCATTGATTTCACAATCAACAATTACATGTACATTATTCTTATAGTTATTATGTAATTAATAATTTTGTTGCATTGTTTTCATTAATACATTGTTGCTAAGTATTAATTTGATTATTGTGTTTTCTTAAAAACCCTATGTTTCAATGTTTTTAGTAGTAGAAAATTTAAATATTAGATGCTAGAATTTCTAAAATTTCCCCCGATTGCATTGTTTTAAGCATGCATATTCTCTTTAGCATGCTTTAAATTTTGCATTATGTTTTTTTCACAATGCATTGATTTCTACGTCATATTCTTTAGATCTCAAATTCTCTATGATCACCTCAAAAGACAAATTGAACTTTAATTGCACGTATTATCGTTAGGTTTTTGCATAAGTAAAGCAATTGTAGTAGTAACTAAAATAGTAGATTACAATTCTCCTAAGTGACAATTATTAACGTATTTTTTTTAACATTTTTAGATTGTTGAATTGATTATATACTATGCAAATCCATCCTTTAGGAATAGTATATCCTTTAGATAAGAATATGACTTGTTAAAAATTATGGTGTTAGATGATGATCGCTAGAATATTGAAATTTAATTGAGTTATAAAACCGTGTGTTGCATTATTTTTAGATAGCTATAAATTCTTAATGAAGAAAAAAATGAAGAAGACAAATTAAAGTTGATCACATTGTAATATATTTCTATTTAAACATTATGTAGGCTTATATTCTTTGATAACATCAACCAACATGTTGACTTATATTATATTTAAGCATTATCTTCTTTGATCTCTATTCATCTGTATTATTAAAATTTTTATGAAGTAATTTAATTATGATTACCAGGAACATTTTAAAGCAACACATTGTTTTGACGTGCAGACTATGATTGGAACCAATGAAAACACATATAAATTCATTTCTATGAAGCATCGAAAGGGATCAAATACCTTGAGCTGCAAACCTTTCCTTTCTTTCACTAAAAAAATTGGTTTGTAACTCAAGGGATTTGATCCCTCTCGACGCTTCATAGAACAAGAGTTATATGGGTCTATACTGGTATACATGAAATAAATTAGATCTAGCACTCATATTCGAGCAAGAACAACTTATTTAGTAAGTGTAGAAAACCCACCAGTCCCATCTAGCATTCTCAAATCCCTTGGATGCAAAATTCCTTGATTAGAGAAATTTTGGGGTCTAAAACGGGCCTCATAAGGAAAAGAGCCAAGCATAATTTCTTAATGAGTTATAATTCAAGAAACAATAAAATTTCAAGAAAAAGTGTCAACCATAATGATTGGGTTGACATATTTGTGATAAAAAAATATTTTTTTCTCTTCATATTTTAAATATAGGCCCCTATTATTTTACTTAAATTTCGATTGGGTATATTGTTTTGTTGTAGAATTAAATTTTGCATCCAACTTGTACTCACACTTAATACTTTTGATGGATCCCACCCTAGTAAAAATGAAAAATACATAAAAAAATGTATTTATGAAAAACAAGGAATACATAAAATGTGTTACTAGTGTAACACATATTTTTATGTATTTATGATTTTTCATTGGGTGGGGTCCATAAAAAGAATGTAGTGCACATACTCATTGGATGCAAATAATTCTTCAACCAATGAGTGTATTCGCTGATTTTAGGAACATAATTTTTTGCGTATTTCTTGTTTTTGATAGGATGTGGTCCATCAAAAGTATACAGTGTGCATACTCGTTGGATACATAATTTAATTATTTATCCAACAAGTGTACCTTCTTCATATTTGAGTAAAACTAGAGGGATATATGTTGAAAATAATAAGAAGAATAAAAATAGTTTTTTTCTTTCTTTCTCCAAAATTCATAAATACCATTTTATTATTTTAACTATTATTTTATTGTTTTCCTTAGAAGGCCCATTTTAGACACAAATTTTCTCTAATGAATAATTTAAATGAGATTATAAAAGTCATGTTGATAGATTGTTCCTCTATACAGGTGGAATGTGATCTAGCATCCCTATCAAATATGACATCAGTAGGCCTTTAAGTCTAAGAAGGATTTTTCCATGACATGACTAGGAGGAAATCCTTATATCAACAAAATCATATCTCGTATATGAAGGTGGAGTGAGTAGAGTTATAAAAAATGGTGAAGGATCCAAAAATTAATTTAGAGGATCCATTAGAATAATAATTAGATAATTCTATCTCATGCACTGCCCCATACATTGTTCTAGGAAATTCGCCAAATAGGGATCAAGGGCTTCTAATTTATGTAAATGGTATAGATAATTTAGTGCTACTCGAATGGATTCATCATGAATCATTTGTATAAGGATTCCCTTTATGGTACATATTATTCTAGCACTCTTCTTCTTACTCAAACAGTAACTACATCCCCCAATGGTCAAGCAATGGAAATTTGTTAGTTTGACAAGGCTTGGAAAAAATGGAATGTTGTGAAAATGAAAAAATGTTGCATGAATTAAGCTATTATATATGTGTTTAAATTAAATAAAGTATAAATGATGGGTGATAAAACCCTTGTGGGTAGAGCTAATTTTCAAATAATAGGAAAAAATCATATTGAACTACCTTACGCAAAGTGAGAAGATATGGGGTGGATTGACATAACCCAATTGGTGCTAAACCCTACACAAAGAAGTAACTAAATTTGGGAGGATTAGGTAGAAAAAATATTGGAAATATTTCTCATTTCTCAGCCTATTTGGATGATGGTTTATGCTATAGTTATCATAGGGGGGATTTAGATGACTATCCTATCATACTCAATCTTATTGACGTGGATCCAAAATGCCTAAGTTAATTCATAAGTTAATGCCTAAGTTAATGCCTAAGTTAATTTTGGTTATCCATCTATAAAACATGATTGCAAGGTTTTCATTTAGGGTTTAGTGTGTCCTTGATTTTTTCTAAGTGCTTCATTATTGTGGTTGTTCGGTCTGTAGGCTCTAGGAGCAAAATCTATGCCCTGTCATGGAAATTTTGTAAGGTTCTTGGAGTAACCACTTTCTAGTGGTTAATGACAGTCTTCCTAGTTGATTCCAAAGGTGTAAATAAGGTATTCAAGATGCTAATGGACACCAAAGATAAATCTCATTGGTTGTTGTGACTCGAACCCGACCACCTTCTTCTGCTTGGAACTACGTTTTACCAGGTAAGGAAAAAAATTCATTATAAATCTTCAATTCTTTTGTTAATCAAGATTTTTGTGAACTCTCTGGTCTCAGTGACTAACACTTAAGTTCTTTCTAGTAGGAATAGGAGGGATAAGGACATCCAGTCGAAGCCACCCCTTGGAGGTCTTTGGAATTCAAACAAGGTATAGAAGAACTATAATTGTTTTACATTGTTCTAATATGTTCATAATTATTGTGAGGGTTGTCACTATGGATGGCAGTTTTAGGTTTGGAAACATCGATGAGGATGGCGACAGGGTCACCTCCTCCCAGGCCCATGTCTTAGAAATCCAAGGTAAAATATGAAACCATACTCTGTTAATTTTCTAGTTTTTATTTAATTTATACCTGCTCACTGAGTGATCGGGGTTTTCTTATTGCACGTGACTCTTAGCTAGTTTGGAGCCATGAATAAAGTTCAGGATTCTGCCTTCTTGCAAGATAAGTTTCCCAGGTGTTTGGTTCAGCCCTTAAGGGTTGAAACACTAATGAACAGAGGGATTCACAACCTCTTGGTTCCAACATTTGTTTTAAACTTGTTTCATGCATATGTTTCTTTATTCTATGGATTAAAATATTATCACAGTTTCCATCGTGGATGGGCTTACCACCACATCCGTTAACCTATAAACTTATATAAAATTTTGGATTTTAATAGATGGTGGTTTCCATTATTGATGGTCTTATTGGCACTAGGATTTCGAATACATTATATTTATAATTTGATATTAACATAGTAATATGACCCTTAGGGTCTTTTCCCAATTCTTATTTATGTGTTTTGGTATTTGTGCATCTCGGGAGGTTTAAGATAATACCTAACATGGTTTTAACTTTATGAAAATGGCTGAAATGACTGCTCTTAGCATGTAGCATAAAATCATATGAGTTTTTTTTATTATTTCTTGATTGATAGTTTTATGTTACTAGATTTAAGTTTACACCAAGGATTCCATCTACGATGGTCTTACTGCCACGTATTGGCTTTGATTAATTCGTTGTTTTTAAAGAGGATTGATATTCTGTAGATTAGATTTTGTTTTTAAAAGGTAAATATTGGGGCATGGGTTTAGCAATGTGATCATAATAGATGCTAAGAACGATCTTGGAATAATATCCAAGAATTGATGCTAATACCCTCAACTTAGTGGGGGATTTATAGATAATTAATAGATGGGATATTTTGATTTGTTTAAATATTTACAATTTCAATATTTGTTATAGTTAGATATTTATAATTTCAAATATGGAATCTATAGTTATTCCACTTAGAAACTTATTCTATACCCTATACTTAGATCTTTTGTTCAAAATCCTAATTGATTAAATCAACACATATGGCTTGAAGTCTTGATTCTGGTATGGATTCCCAAACATAGATTCGTTAGGAATCCTACAATTACTAAATAAGATTATTTTACAGATATTATCATAAATAGGAAAGAAAATATGGATTCGAAAAAATAATAGGAAAGATACCTGAAGATATGCTTACTCAATCCATATTCTAATTACATTCATAATAGATCAGTACTCTATTAAGATGCATAACAAATCAATATTCTAAACAAATGTATAATAAGATTTATTCTAAAATAAATAGTTGTGATTCGTAATTAAAATGGAAATCCTATTGTAACTAGTTTTAAACAGATACGAAATAGGACAAAAAACCTGGAACAACTGTTGGGAAAACAAAAATTAAATAGTCGTTCCTCCCAACCAACTCCTAGAGAATCCAAGTCTGACTTGCTCCAGAACCCTTGAGCCTGTTTGTTGAACCACAAGTGCAAAATACACTTAATGGGCCATCTCTTACATTATCAGATTCAATTCCCCATCCAATGCTAGCCTCCTTATTTCTAATGGACATACTATTATATATTATGTTTCCTAGGACTTCGTCATTTATGAGCATCCTACTCTTTAGCACTCAACAAGGGGTTGTGTGCTGATTTTGAGGAAGATGCCTCCTCCATGTTGAGTTCTCACTCAGCATCTTCAACCACTTGTCTTTTTCTCTTATGGGTCAGAAAACACTCTTTCAACAACTATTTCATTTTTTCCCCTTGAGTATATTTTATTAACAAAAGAATAATCCATTACCATTTTTTAATTTTTGACTTCTTGTAAAAAATATTTTAAAATAAAATAGAATAAAATATTCGAAAATAATTTAATAACAATTTATTAAATCTCGGTATATTACATACACCTCCCCTTAGAGGATAACACCATCCTCGATGTTATTATTTTGACTTTATTCTTACATCTCTTCATATTGAAATAGGATCAGATATGCCTCCTACATATCACTTTCCAATTCCCAAGTGGACCCTTCTCCACTAAGGTGCTTATTTTTCACCTTGACTTGCTCGATGGTATGGTTCTGGAGTAAAATTCCTCTCCTATCAAGAATATGCTTTGGTCCCACCTGGAACTCTCCTTTGGGTTCCACCTGTATAACACTCCAATGAATCACATGTGTAGCATCATAAACATATTTCTTCAAAATGGAAACGTGAAAAACATTATGTACTTTAATAGTAGGTGGTAGGGATAACTAGTACGCTACCGACCCTACGTTAGCCAAAATTTCAAATGGACCACAATACCTGGGTATCAATTCTGAGTACTCTCCCAGTCTTAGAGATATTTTCTTGGTTTTTACCTTTATATACACATTCTCACCTACCTGGATCTCTCGAGGAGTTATTTTTAAGTCAGCATAACGTTTATGCATGCCTTTGGAAACTTTCAAATTTTGATGTACCTGTTTCATGGTTAGTTCCATATCCTTTAAAAAATCAATTCCTAACATTAACCTATCAACTATACTTCTCCAAGAAATGGGAGTATTACATTTGTGTCCATACATAATTTCAAAAGGACTCATATGAGCTCATACTCGAAAATGATTATTTGAAGCAAATTATACAAAGTGCAAATAATCTTCCCACTTACCTAGTTTGTCCATTACATATATTCTAAGAATGACTTCTAGGACTTGGTTTACCCTTTTAGTCTGTCCGTCTGCTTGCGAATGATACACAGTGATGAAATTTAATTGTGTGCCTAGTCCTTTAAACAAAGTTTTCCAAAAATTCCCTGTAAATTTTACATCACTATGTGAGATTATTACCTTTGGTATGCCATTTAACCTGAAAATCTCTTTCATAAATATATATGCGATGTTAACAACCTTATAAGTAGATTTTACTAGAATAAAATGAGTTTCTTTACTTAAATTGTCTACTATGACCATGATTGATTCATGTTGCCTAAAATATTTAGGTAGACCTATTACAAAATTGATGTTGATTATTTCCCACTTCCATTCTGGAATGGGTAGTGGTTGTAGTAACCCAGCTGGATGTTGGTGTTCTGCTTTTACTTGTTGGAATTTGATGCGGCGAGCTAAATATTCCACTACCTCTTTTTTCATGTTGGGAGAGAATAAGTCCTTTATGATCATGTTGATCATCTTTTGGTATCTAGGGCGTCCTAAATAGGGTCGTTTGTGTAACTCATTCATAACAGTTAATTTGATTTATGTTGCATTTGGTATGTACAATATATTTTTATGCAGCAATAATCCTCTTTCATTCAGGCTAAAATATGTTTTTATTAGGTTCTTTTCATTTTCAACAATCTTTTCATTTAAGTTTTCGTATTCTTTATCATATTTTTCTGCATTTAAGATTTGACTTTCCAAATATGACTACTTGTAAACAGTAAATTTGCGTGATGACTTAAAGCATCCGCAACTTTGTTCTATTTCCCCTTTATATGTTTTATTTCAAATTCATATTCAGTTAGGAATGAAAACCACCTAGCTTGTCTAGCATTTATATTTTATTGATCAAACAAATATTTTAAACTTGTGTTATCTAACATTAGCAAAATGTTTCTTCTGATGAGGTAGTGTCACCACATCTTTAATGCATGTATAATTGTACTAAGTTCTAAGTCATGTGTAGTGTAGTTATTTTCATTTTCTTTTTGTTTTCTAGATTCATAGGCCACGATGTAAATCTATTGAATTAACACCCATACCAATCTTTCCTTGTATGCATCAGTGCATACAACAAATCCTTAAAAGGATCAGTAATTTTTAAGATAGGGGCAGTGGTTAACAAGTTTTTTAGTTTATTAAAACTTTCCAAACACTTTTCGTTCCAATCAAACCTCTTACCTTTCTTCTATAGTGAAGTTATGGGGTCGGCTATCTTAGAAAAATCAATCAATAAATTTTTGATAATAACCCATAATCCCCATTAGCGATAGTATGTCAGTTAATTTTTTAGGAATTGGCCTTTCATTTATAACCTTAATCTTGTTAGGGTTGACATATATTCCATCCTTGGACACTACATTTTGTAGATATTGAATAATGTCTTTAAAGAAGTCTCATTTCCTAAATTTAACAAATAGTTGTTGTTCTCTTAACACTTGTAAAATTATTCCTAGGTGTTCTTCATGTTCCTGTTCATTCTTCGAGTAAATCAATATGTTGTCGATGAAGATGACTACAAAATTTATCTAAATAGTTACATGTAATACTATTCATAAAGGACATAAAATATGTAGGTGCGTTTGTTAATCCAAAGGGCATTACGACAAACTCGTAATGACCATAACAAGTTGTAAAAGCAGTTTTAAAGATGTATTCATATTTGATCCGTACCTGATGGTATCCGGACCTTATATCTATTTTAGAGAAGATTGTCTCCCCTCGAAATTAATCGAATATATCATCTATCCAGGGTAAAGGATATCATTTTTCAATAGTCATTTTATTTAATTGGCAATAGCCTATCCATAATCTTAAAGCTCCATCTTTATTCTTTAAGAATAAAACGGGTGCTCCCCAAGGGGAAACACTAGGTCGAATGTACTTCTTGTCAATTAGTTCTTTTAATTGTGATTTAAATTCTGTAATTTTTATTATATTCATCTGATAAGGAGCATTTGATGTTGGTACCGCTCCCGGTATCTGATCGATTGTAAATTCTATGTCTCTTTTTGGATGTAGTCTAGGGACTTCTTCCGAAAAGATGTATTTAAAATATTTTAAGATAGGTACATCCCGTAACTTTAAGATTGTTATCATTACCTTTGTCATCCATTACATAGTTTGCAATTACTATATTTCCTTTACGTACTGATCTTTTCATTAGTAAGGCAGATATTTCTCTGATCGTAATCTTTCTAGGATTTCCTTTTACTTGAATTGTATTTCCAGTATCATCCATGCATGTAAAAGTTTTATCATAACAGCTCAACATGACTCTGTGTTTTTCTAACCAATCGATTCCTATTATCATATCATAGGAACCTAATGTTAAAATATTAATATCATCATGCATATTAAATTCGTTCATCAATTTTCACAATTTTTCACATAACTAGGGTCCTTATGTTTAGTACTCATGGATAACTGTACCAGCAAGAATTTTTCAAATTTTCGTAGTACTAATTTACATAATCCAACAATCCTAGGTGATACATAACTCAAACTTGCACCTTGATCAATTAGTATGGAAATCAATTGACTTTTTATTGTACCTTCGATTTCAACCATTGTAGTTTGATGGTCTCCTTGTCGATTCTCCAATGCAACACTAATTCTAGGCATGCTTCTTGCCATATATCCAATTGTAACAACTTCTTTAATTGAGTGAACATTATTAAAGTTTTTCTTTCTTATAGGACAGTCTTTAAAATAATGTGGCTCGCCATATTATCAAAATTTTAAGTGTTCCCTCTCTCCAGTGTTTTTATTAAAAGTAGTGGGAGGTTCTCTTTGTTTTGCTGCAATGTTTTGTGGTTTAAAAAAATTATAATTACTTCCTTGATACCCTCTATAATTATTCCCAATATTTTTCTAAAATTTATTATTCTTCTTTCTTGGATCAAATTTATCCCATCTTTTAGTTTTTCAATTAGGTACATTTTCTCTTTTACTCTTATTATTATCAAAAATAAATTCACTTTTCTCCTTGCTTCTTCTAGTTTCTTTAGATTGTCATACTCAATCCTTTCCTTAAACCTAATAGGAAAGAAACTCAAAAAGCGTTGTATTTTTTTTCATATATTATATATGGTACATAATGAAGCACACTTAGGAATTTATTATAGATTTCTTTCAAGGTCATATCACATAACCTTAACTCATAGAATTCCTTATCCTTTTCTTCATAGTACTGTTATGAAAGACAATTTCGTTTAAAGTGCTTATTAAAGTTTTTCCATGTTAGGTATCATTCGTTTACACCTTTTACCATTTTTATAACTTTCAACAAAATATCTGCTTTTCCAGTTAAGTTATAAATCACCATTTTCTCCTTCAGTTCGTCAGAATGGTTATAGATATGGAAGTATTTCATCATTCCACATAACCAGGATTCCACCTCTTCTCCTTTCTCGATCTCACTATTAAAAATAGGAGGTTGAATTTTATTAAATTCCAATCTCTTATACCATTTGTACTTCTTTTTGTTTTTATTACTCTGACTACTTTCACTATAATCTTGATGTTTTTCTATGTGGTATTTAGCTGATTCCTCACTAGAAGTTTCATCCCCATGATTGGCAATTTCAATATTTCTTCCCTTACGTTTGTAAGGTGTAGTTTCGGGTATATTACGTTAAGGTTCTTTGTGTTTATATTTTTCATTACTGTGTATGTTATCCAACAAAATCTTATGTAGTTCTTCTTGTACTTTCAGAATCTGTTCATTATCTTCCCTAACTCTTTTTAATTATGATCTTAGTTCTTTAACAGTTTGTTGTAACTATGATAGGTGATCGTTTCGACTCTCATTATGTTTTACCCAAATTTCTCCCTCGTCATTGTTCATAGGATTTCTAGGGCGAGATTCGTATTCCACATACATTCCTACATATGCCATAGTTTCCTACAAAAAATGAAGTTATCCTTCTCTTCCTGCTTTGTAAGAGAATCAAACCTAAAATATAATAAAATCAATTTTTTGGTGTAACAGCTTCATTGTTGGGTTGGTTCATCTCAAGTATTGTAACCATACTCTGATAACATTATGTCATGAACCTCTAAATTCTATAAATAGATAAGAAAATTGATACACGCATGACTATATAAAAACATCTTTATTTTCCTAGCATGAAATAGTTACTGTAGCATGAGTAATTTTTCGCTGTTGTATAGTCAATTACATAATTACTAAACCTTCTCTTTGACAGGTTACACAAAATGAGAATGATTACAAAGCTAATGGCATGTTTCCTCCATACCTGAAGGTGATGGTTTTGGTTCCTTTTTTATGTTTATCTTGTTATGATTTTACTAATGCTTTCTTATCTCTAAGGAAAATTCTTGGTCTTTGTTTCTCTCCTTAACTATTAAGCATTGAGGCTTTATTTGCATATGTCAATATTTGGGAGACTATGGGTATAGTCTTGATCCCATTATTTAAATGTTCTAAGGATTAAAGGACCCAAGGTATAAACTTGGTCCTAAAGCACAAGGTTATAACATATAACATGGATTATTGTTTTGATTTACGTGTTTAATATAACATGGTCTATGGGGGTTTATACCATAGTCCAACTTTGGTTGAATGCAATGATTGACATGATATGATGGAATTCTGTCATGTTTTATGATGGTTATAAATTTTTGTACCTTGGTTTGAATTTAAAATTAAAGTGTTTCCCTGATTACAGGTTGATAGCAGTGTTACAGCTGATTTTACCACATGGTAGACCACACATTTATGGCCTTCTGTGTCCCTTTGCAGACTCTTTGGACCCCATGGAATTTTTTTGTACCTTTGATGTTTCCAAATCATCCATAGAAACACATGTTATTTTCTATATGCAACTTTTAAACCCTTTCTCGTATATATACGCAGATATAACCCTTAAACTCACGTACATCGGGATGTGTACAAAAGGACAAATATTTTGGAGTTTTCCTTGATGTGGATCAAAGTCACTTGTCTCTTAGCCTTCCATATGCCTCGAGATCGCTTGGATTTGACCTTCCATTACCCTATTGAAGCACTATATAAGGAACCCTTTGGATACATTGAAGAGGAGGAATTGGAGAGCAAGAAAACTATAGTCCATTGTTGTCGTAGCTTATACCTGAGTCTGCATCCCTTTGTCCCTTAGAGCACTTGGTGTTCTTCCCAAGATTTCCTTTGCTTGGGAGCTCGCTATCTAGAGATGTAGGATTGAGGTGGTGGAGGCCCAGGTGGAGGACTCAGTTTCTTCTATTTGCATACGTGCCAACAGAGGTTGTCATTCTTGTAATCTCTGATTTATATTAATAGAAATATACTTTCCTGTCCAATGATGTGCATTCAAATGAATATTGAATCCATGGATTCTTTTAATTTCTTATACATTATTTATTATATATTCTAGAGTAGGTCTAACACCATTAGATATCATGCTTGTCTTGTTTGCTGATTGTTGAGAGAGCAAATTGTTAACACAAGCGGGATTGGAAAAGCTCAACGGGGATCTACATAAACCATCTAGAATAAGGTATGTTTCAAGATCCTTTAGTGTTAGATGTTTTATTTCTCTTTCATATTGGGAAGGCATTGATTTCCGTGGTTACTCTATCTATTGTGGTACACTGCAAGCCATAGGAATTTTTCTCTGTAATAGAATTGGTGACCATACTGGGGAGTTCCTAGTCATTTCCTTTGGGGCTTTTATTGGCAATCAATGTTCTTGAATTTCTCTAGTTTCTCTATTTCTGAGTCGGGTCTAGGGGCATGTTTTCCTAGTAGTGTCTTACAGGAGTAAATTTTGTCTCAGCTTGTCTGTTTTCCTTCTTTTTTTATCTCTTCTTCTTCCTGTACGCGGGTTTTGCCTTCACAGTTTCCTGTACATGCGGGTTTTCCTGGAATAGCAGCGTATATATGCGGATTTTTTTGCAAATAGTCCCATATGCCCTGTTTTTGCCTTTTTGGAGAAAATTAAGTGTTGCTGGGTGAGTTTCGATGATTGCTGAGTCTTCTTGGATGTGTCTGGAGTCTGTATACACCCCTGTTTCTGTCCAGAGATGCTTTTTAGTTTAAAATTTTGAAAATGTTCTTGTCATTTCATTTTCTATTTTTTGTTTTGGGATTAGTGCATTAGGTCTCTTTTACCTTGGTGCTTTGCTTGGATGTTTTCTAGTAGTGCTTGTAGAGTTTGGGGGTTGTAGAGTCATACTTTTGTTTTTTATCTCATTTAATTCAAAAAATACAAAAAACATTTCCTTTTTGCATCATTATGCATTATTTGCATTTTGCATTTACATGGTACTTGCATTAGGTTTGCTTGGAGAATATTAGTCAGATTTTCATATAGGAATGATTGCATATTCATTTGAAGGAAAATTTTGCACTTCACGTAGTAGAATACCCAATTTTTCATTTGACACAATGCATTTGCATTTGATTGTTAGGTGTGCATTTTACTTCTTGTTGTTTCATAAAATCATTAGTTCCACGACCACTTTCCCTTTTGAGTAAGAAGCTAATTAAAATCAACGCACAATAAAATGAATTACATGCTTTTATTTTATAGGGTGCACCAACAAGATTAGGTTTTAGGGTCTTGGAAAAGTTCATTGTGAGTAAATTCTCCAAGACCACTAAATGAAACATTTATGTGTCTATCCAAATGAGAGTGTGAAAATACTTCATATAGTTAGTGTTTATCAAGATCCTCCTCTTACAAGGGAGTTAAGCATGAGGCAGTGTGAGCGGTTATGATTGGGATGACCCCTGGTTGTAACTGAGTAGCACCGGAGATATTTCCAGGATTGTATTCATATCTGGGGGCTCTTTCAAGAGTTTCAGGATTTGCTACCCTGCCCATATGGTCAATCCCACCTGTCACTCTCTTCCTGAGCATTTATTATATTTAGGTGACCTTAGTTTCCTTACATAGGTTATCGAGGGGGTACTTCGTAGAGATTATTTTGCAGGTGTCTTGGCTAGGTAGGGGTCAGACAGCATAGTCGCTTTATGCGTTGAAGCTAAGGGAATTATAATTGGTTACAAACCTCTTCTTGTTGTGTATGGGAGTCTCAATCCTCTCCTAGGAGAGACATTCCTACTTCATTCAGGAGCTCACATATCCTACCCTTGTTTGCTTGCAATTTGACTTTACATTTTATAGGTGTATGCTCTGTGCACACTAGTTTACCTAGGGTTTCCATAATTAGATCGATTCTTTTCATTTTTTGAGTCATTGTGGATTCGAGTGCGACACTTTGCCATTCTCGTCGTTTAGCAGGGATTCTGCCTTCCATGTCTCCTCCTCCTTTGGGAGAGATAAACAGACAGTCCAGGTGGACTACTTCTCACTTTGATTCATACACTATGGGAGATCACAAGGATGAGATTCCAGAGATGTCCTCTCCACCTCATGATGTTGGGGAGGAAGATCCTACTCCTGTATATGACCCTTCACCAGAAATACCTTGACATTCTGGTTATGATCCCTCATTCACAGGTCACCGGTATTGGTTACTAGGCGACGAGACTCATTATGAACTCACAAGCACTAGTCATGTTTGTTATGGCATTTCTGATATCCTTGCACCCGATCTGACACATTATGTTGAGTCGAAATTTGAACCTAGCACTACGCCTGGGGGTACCCCTATTCCTTTCCATGCAGAGAGATTTGGCAGCACTAGTCACATTGCATCTTCCATCCCAGTGGTTGAAGCAACCTCACATGTCCCTCCTAGACCTAGTTTTAGTAATCATATGCAAATACCAGAATCAAAACAAGTGACCATTGGGAATACCACTTACATCCCTTCACATGTCCCTTCATCCTCGAACCCTACTCATTTAAATTCATTTCTGAAAAACCTTTCTCCCCCTCATTCACGTTGTCCTTCAGGTCAGAAGATCACTACTAGCCATGTTCATACTATGACTACTCGCTTGGTAGTATCTCAGAGTCAAGTACCTCCTATTGTGTCGGGAGGTCATATCCTTGTTTCTGGATTGTCTTATGGTCCATCTCAAGGAGTTCCCCATATCCCTAACTATGGACATTCTCATGGGGCATCCCATGGGACACCTTATGGAGCTTCTCATGGACAACCTTATGGAACACAGTATGGACACAACTATCAACCCTATGGCTACGGGTATCAACAACCTACTTACTCTTCCAATTATAGATTTGTAGCACCGCATAATCAAGGTGCTTTGCATCACAATGCTTCCATGCAACCCTATATGGGTCAAATGGGAAGAGGTTATTATGGCCAAGCCCATGGTATTTATAGCAATCAACCTTACATTAACCAGAACTATCAGGGAGCATGGCATAGAACGGCTCAACCTAGGATCCCTTTCCTCGCAACATTGAACTCACCTAACTTATTGAGACTTATGGATGATCTAGTATCTCATGACCCGGCCTAGCTGGCCATCCCTAACAAGCTTCCTTTGGACATTCCTAAGTTCGAGGGAAAAGCTGGAGAAGATCCTAGTGAGCATGTCACTACTTTTCACCTTTGGTGCTCTTCCAATTCCTCACATTATGATTCAATCCGCTATTTCAATGCACCCTCATTGGCCCTGCAACGAAATGGTATATAGAATTACCAAGGGGGGCATACGTTTTATTTGATGACCTTGCCATGACTTTCCTCAATCACTTTCAGCTACCCGTACGTTACGACGTTTGTACTAAACTCTTGTCGACATTTCGACAAGACAAAGCAACATATATCTAGGATCATATTCAAGAGTGGCATAGATGGAAGCGGTTTATTATACCCTTTATACCACTGAAATTTCTCCTTGAGTGGTTCCTCAAGTCGTTGTTACCTTACATCGCGAAGGATTTTTCTGCATCGGGAGTCCAAAATGAGGAACAAGAAATATTTAGGGCACAAGAGTTGGCTTTGATCTACGCTCAATATAGACTTTTGTATGAGATTATACCTAATGCTCCACGATCTAGTTTCGATCGCAAGATCAAGCCTGGGCCACATGCTGAGGGAATTATGGGTTGTACAAGTACCAAACCTACGGATTCGGTTGTGAAACAAGTGAGCCAATTGTCAGTTAATCAATCTGCGTCAGGAAAAGCCATGACTTCATCTCAACCTACCCAAACAGTGAGTGTACTTTTGTGCAATCGTCGGACCAAAAGGGAAACCAGCAGCCTGGAAGGAATAAGAGAAAAATGAAAAATAGTCGTAAGGGTGGGAATAAGAACGAAAATTCTAATTACAATGACAAGAACACTCGTAATGTTGGGGGGGGGGGTAAGAAAACTAAATGTAAGGTAAAGTTTCCTTGCAAGTTATGTAATGAGGACCACCTCACTCACTTGTGCCCTAATATGGAAGATGCCTCGAGGTTCATAGCACATGGCCCAACAGTGCTAACTAATCCTTTGCCCAACAATCAAAATATGAACTCGAGGACCATTCATCCTCATTGTGCATCGGGTGGAGATCAAAATATGTTAGAGGCCAATACTAGTCATGGTTACATGAACATGGTGTGCGCTACTAAGGTTGTGACTCATGTGAAGGATTATGGTTCGTCACAACTAGACCTTGGAAAGGAACCCACTCGACTTGAGAGCCCTTTGCGTATAAAAAAACCTAAGGATAAACCTGAAGTTACACCTCACATTCCTAAGGGAGTCCTAAAGCATTTAGGGCACAATCCTAATTCCTGAGCCACCCAGAACTATTCTATTGTCGAGGATTTGGGCCAAAATCCTTGTGCGATCTCCGCGCTTGAAGTACTCCAGACTTGTCCTCTACAAAGAAGAGCCTTGCTTTATTCTCTTGGGTTTGATGATGATAACTCTTCTTCCGCTATCAAATTTGAAACCATGGGAATATATCCTCGCTTTCCTTACTATGTGTCTCTTTTGATTCATGTAGAATTCCTTAATATGGCCATCAAATGCACTATGATTGATGAAGGCACTGTTGCTTATGTGATGTCTTTGTCATGTTGGAAGGGTTTGGGTTCTCTTGAGTTGTCTCAATACACTACTATGTTGACAACTTTTTATGATAGATCATTTCAGATGCATGAGATTCTTCCTTCTCTTAAGGTCCAATTAGGAGGGAAGACTGTCGTGATCGAAGTTGAAGTGGTTGATGCACCCCTTGACTACAATCTTTTGCTGGGCCAGAATTGGATGTATAGTATGAAAGCCATAGCCTCTTCTCTCTTTTGAGTGGTATGCTTTCCATTTAATGGGAATATCATTATGATTGATCATACGTCATTCTGTAATCCGAGTGTTAGTGCATCATCGCGAACTTCTATCCCAATTATCGATCATTCTCAGCCGGGAACTGGGATTGTGGGTGTAGGTACGTATCTGTCTCTTATGGGAACGTTTAGCTATCCTGCACCTGTTCTTATGATCGGATCTAGTTTTGGTGGGGCTTCATCCTCATTGAATTCAGTGTCTTTTCTCACTATCCATATGGAAGATCCTTGGATTCTTCCTTCATCGAGTCCTTTGATTGGACCTATCGAAACGGATGTGCCATTGCTTACAACAATGGTAGCATATCAAGCAAATCTTGGTCAAGTTGCAGAGCCTAGTCCTTCCTCTTCCCAGATAGAGGAGGAGGACCTGTATGTGCTTTCTGTATGGGAATTTGAGTCCTCTCATGAACATGATTTCCTCGATGATATTTTTCCATCGGATGAAGCCATTATTGAGGCCATGTCTAGGGTTGAGCCACCTTGGGAAGATTACATCATCAATCATATTTTCTTCCTGAACTCAACTGTATGGAGCATGATGACTTTAGGGAGATTCTTAGTGAGAATATTGGTAGTCCCATGGTTCCATTCATCTCTCCTGGTTAGATGGTCGATGGGAACATGGCGAATTTATCACCTACTATTCCTATCAATATTTCTCACGATACTGGAAAAGTTGATAATTTCTACATTGGGGCAAGTTGTTCCCCTGATCAGATCGAGGAGTATACTGAGCTCTTTAAAGAGTTTTGTGACATCTTTTCTTGGTCATACGAGGAAATTCCAGGTATGGGCAATCGGATTATCGAACATGAGATTAAGACTTATCTGGATGCGAAGCCAGTTCGACAATGTTTGCGTGTGGTGAATCCTAGAAAAGCACCCGCCATTAAGGCTGAGATCGAAAAACTGTTAAAAGCTAGTTTTATCTATCTCGTTCCAGTTGATAAGAAGCAGGGAACGATCCATATATGCACTAATTTCTGTGATTTAAATCGTGCTTGTCCTAAGGATAGTTTTTCCACACCATTTATTGATCAGATTTTGGATAAGTGTGCGGGAAGCGAGGTATTCTCCTTCATGGATGGTTTTTTTGGATATAATCAGATTCAGATCAAACCCAAGGATCAACATAAGAATGCATTTATTTTTCCTTGGGGTACTTTTGCATATTGGAAGATGCCTTTTGACCTTAAAAATGCCGGAGCTACATTTCAGCAGGCTATGACCTTAATTTTTCATGATCTCAAAACAATTATCGAAGTGTATTTGGATGAACTTGCTGCTCATTCTCATTTGAGAGTGTGTCATCCATACCATTTGAGATTAGTATTCGAAATATGCCATCATTACCAGGTTCGGTTAAATCCTCATAAGTGCATATTTTGTGTGACTGTTGGTCGCTTGTTAGGGTTCATTGTATTGAGGGAGGGTATAAGAGTTGATCCCTTAAAGGTTGAGGCAATACTTCAATTGTCTACCCATGTAATATTAGACATATTCAGTGTTTGCAACGCATGGCAAATTTCTTGCGGAGATTCGTAGTTAATTTTTCCAACTTGACTAAAGGCTTTATGCGTCTTTTAAATAAGGACACTCATTTTTTATGGGATGAGCGATCCCAGAAGTCTTTTGATGTTCTTAATCAAGCATTAGCATCGCCCCCCATGCTTAGTCCACCTGACTGTAGCCGTGATTTCTTGATTTATGTGGCCGCGTCGATGGAGATGGTTGTTATGGTTTTGGTTCAGGAGGATGAGGAGATTCATGAGCATGTCATATATTATTTGAGCCAAAACCTTATTGATGCAGAAATCCGTTATTCCCATGTGGAGAAGCTTCCCTTGGCCACCGTTCATGTGGTTCATAGATTGAGACATTACATTCTCCTTTGCCAAACCTTGGTTGTGGCTCATATCAATCCGTTTCAGTTCGTCCTCACTCGAAGGATGATTGGGGGAAAATACAATAAATGGATTTTTATTTTGCAAGAGTTCAATATTGAATTCGTTTCCACGAAATCGAAGAAATCATTGATCTTTGCAGAGCTCATATCTAATTTTCCATGTTTGGAGCCTAGGAAGAGGTTTATGAGGATACATTTGTCGATGAGCATATTTTCCTTATCTCAACTTTGGAACTGTGGTACGGGGATATCATTGTATATCTGCAAATGTTGAAGGTCCCTACTCACCTTTCACGGGATGAGCGACAATGATAAAGTCATGTAGCTAAGAACTACCTTATAGTGGATAACACTTTGTACCGTCGTGGGGTAGATTCCAATTTATGTCGTTGTTTAACCCATGATGAAGCTGAGGTTGGGCTGAATGATTTCCATGGAGGGGCGTGTGGTGGTCATTTATCTAGGATTTCTATAGCCCAAAAAATATTGAGAGCAGGATATTTTTGGCTGTCGATCTTCAAATATTGTGTTAATGTGGTCAAGAAGTGTCACCCTTTCCAGGTGTTTGCACGAAATATGCGCTCGCATCCAACCCCCTTACATCCTATTGTCACCACCGGTCCCTTCACCAAGTGGGGACTTGACTTTATGGATTGCAACCCAGCTTCGGATGGGGGGCATCATCACATTATAGTGGCTGTTGATTATTTCATGAAATGGGCAGAGGCTATGGCCACAGTTAAATTCGACGACGAGACAACCGTGCATTTTATTTTCAACCAAATTATTACTCGGTTTGGCATTCTGAGAGAGCTTGTCACTGACCATGGTAGGCACTTTCAGAATAGAATGATGGAAGATTTGGCTTGAAATTTAGGGTATACGCAGGAGCAATACTCTTCTTATTACCCTCAGGCGAATGGACATGTTGAAGCAGTGAAAAAATAACTTAAGTCCATTATCCAATGAACCATTTCACAAAGCAAGACAAATTGGCATATCATGTTATATCCTACTTTGTGGGCCTATAGAACCGCGGTTAAGACTGCCACCGATTTCTCCCCATATCAGCTGGTACATGGGGTGGAGTCTGTCTTGTCGGCTGAATGCAAAATCCCTTCATTGAAGCTAGCTATAGATATTTTACCAGACACTTCCACATTGGAAGAACATTTGGTCCACTTAGAGCAGCTTGATGAGCAGTGTCGAGATGCCTTAGTGGCTCTAGAAGTAAATAAGCATCACGTCAAGGTCCAATATGACAAGTTTGTCCGTTTGAGGAAGTTTAGTGAAGGTGGTTTGGTCCTTTTGTGGGATCAAGCTAAAGAACCCTTGGGGGTAGGGAAGTTTAATCCCATGTGGAATGGTCCTTACATGGTCAAACGTGTGTTAGAGAAGGGTTCCTATAAGCTAGTGGATTATGAAGGGACAACCTTGGCGAAGCCTAGAAATGGGCTCTATCTTAAAAAATACTATGCATGATCTTTAGCCAGGGTTGATTGTTGTATATTATTGTACAGTTTTTGAATTGCATAGTTAGGTTTTCTTATGGTGATCAGGTTTGTTGATTAGCTTTTGTTTCTTATGACATATGTCGATGGAGTCTTTCGTTTACATATGATTCGTCGATGGTGCTGGCTGTCACACTCAAAACTCAACTTTGACTGCTTGGGTGATTTATACTCCTACGGGTCAAGTATTGTCTTTAGGAGGCGTAAAGTTCACATCCTTCTTCAAACAATGTTGTTTAATATAGTGTCGTTATTGAGTTATTGCGTGATGCCATTTCACATGGTACTCTATCTCTTGAGGTACATCTTGATTCACAGTTAGTGGTTTCACATCTTAATGGATCATATGATATTAGGGATCCGATATTATTACAAATATTCTTACGTGTGAGATTGCTAGAATGACAATTTGAGAATATAACATACATTCATGTTTCAAGAATTTTTAATGAAGTTGCTGACTCATATGCTAACTATGTGTTAGATTGGCATTTGTCTCATAGACCATAAGCATATCACAAACATACATTTTTGCACACATGTAAATAAATAAAATCTATCATCATAAAAAAAATTCATTAACATCCAAAAAGTGACGTTATAATATGTAAGTCTCATAATACAAAATTAGGGCTTCCGAGCCACCAAAATATAATACAAGGTCATACAAAAAGGAATACTCTTCGGTCTCTAAGCCTTAGGAGGAGGAGGCGGGGTTCTAATTGTTGTAGTACACTATGGCTCTAGCTAGTCATCGGAATAATCGAACCCATGCCTGTGGTACACCAACCACCTGGCGCTGCATGGCCTTAGGCAAGTCCTTGACTTGCGACATGGGTACCCTTTGTGACAAGCGTATGAAGTTTTTGTGAATTCTTTGGAGTGTTCGCTCCGCATCCCCACCCATGATATCATCTCCTCTTCCCCTCTTTCTATGACCAGGGAAACCATCTGGTCGTCATGGTCCAACATCTGCATACACATGACAAATTGTCACTATGTATTGTCACACCAAAACATATCTTTTGAGTCAATATATCAAAAAACAAAAAAAATTAATAATTCAAAAAATGTAGAAAGTGGGTTTGGGATTCTTTTCCTATGTCACCTATGCTGCTTCTGGTGGTAGGGGCATGTCCGGATCTCCACAAAATTCTATCCCTGCCTAAGGGTAGTCATCGATGGCAATGATCTGCCTCTGCCACCATGGAAAGAAGTCTGTTGGGTAGGGCTTAGCCACCCTACCTCCGCCCAGTCCGTGCATAATATTTTATCAACATCGTTGGGCTGGATCTTAAACTCCATGTGGAGGAATGTCCACTCTAGGGATTAGCCCTGGTACACGCTCAAACAAGAACATGCTCAGTATGCTTCTGAAACCGAAGTTCTGCACCTTGCCCATTTTGCAGTCACTGAGCTGTTGCTTCATGTTGCTCAATAGCACAGTTCTCTAGTCATACACTATGGGTCTCATACGCTCCACTGCATAGAACATTAGTGACCGAGAGGCCTGGTGGAGTGAAGCTAATTCACCTATCCTACCTAATGCCAATAGTATGGCCTCCAGTCCCAGAACCTGGATAGATTTTGTCGAGATTTGACTCCCAACCTTTTTCATGTCCAGAAAGTAGTACACTGTAATGTACTCATCAATATTCAATCCACCTCCTAGACCACGATATTGGAGATTTACCATCTCTCCTTGTTGGGATAATCCAGTAGTAAAGTATATGTGCTTAAATTATATGCTGAGTGACATCCTGTCAATGTGAAAACTCTCAAAGTCTGGATCCCAGTAATCCACTAGAATCTGGAGGAGTCTTGGTTTGGCCCTCAAGCTACCAAGACACCAAAAATTATACAAACCACACGCACGTAATGCTTGTTGGGCCATTAAATCACCCTGCACATCCTCTTCCACATCACCATGTTATCTCTCCCTCCACTCTCAGTACCATCCTCCACAAAAAACAAGAATTTTGATTAGCATTTTCCCTTTAAAACCTCATTTATGGCCTCATATGTGATTGTTTGCAAAACAACCGCGTATGTATGCGGTTTGGGTGTTTTTTCCATGTATGGTGAGCCCTATAATCGTAAAAAACCTCGATACCCGCGTGGGCCGAAGCACACAACTTAGGATGGCCTAGAAAATTAATTGGACCATGACAACTTAAAAAAATTGAATGAAATAGGAAGAGGAGGACATGAGGAGTTACATGGATGAAACGGTGTCGAATTTCGCCAGACGATGCTCCTGGAATTCACGTTGGAAGTTTTGAGCTCAAATGGGTAAAAATTTCAAATGATATGGAATTTTTAATTTTTTTACTATTTATAGAAAATTTTTACCCACTTTCTATACTTTAGACCATTTCTGACCATTTTGGACCGTTTTGGACTAATTTGATGATGTAAGAGACCGTTTTGAGCATGGTTTGACCATGGTTTTGACCTGTTCATGCCGATTTCCAGTATTATGTCTAAACTCACATATAGGTTAGGTTTCACATTCATTTGCACTTTGCATGACCTTATGATCGTTTCATTATAACCATAGGTATGCACCCATTCTATCTTGTCATGGAACCTTCTTGTTGCTTTTAGAAGTGACATGATGTGAATGGTAGAGCTTAACCATACATGGGTACCCTAGCTAGCTCATGTTTTGCATTTGGTGCCCATGCCGACATTTTTCCTTTAGGGTGGGGGACTCCTTTGTATAGTATCACCATGACTTTGCGCAAGAGCTTCATACTCCTCTAGATCTTTTTGCTAGAATTTTCCGCAGGACTCCCTTATGTCAAGTTGTAATTGCATCATCATGAGTTTTGCTTGCCTTATTGAGCCTTATGCCAGGTTCCCTGACTTTTATTGTCAGCCATACAGTTTGAGCTTGTCTCATGTCTAGCCACACAGAGCCATTTTAAATATCTTTTACAGCTTGATTCCCCATTTTTTATCGAGAGGGGACTTTCCCCCGAGTGTCGTTATCCTACACATGTTTCCTTGCATTGAGCATAGGTATGTTTCGCTGCTTAGAACTAGTTTTTTTGCCCCTTGAAACTCATCTCCTACTAGTTTGTAACTATAAAGCACATTTATTATTTTTCAAGCTTTTCAAAATGTTTGAAAAAGTCCAAAAAAAAAATAAAAAAACCAAAAATCCAGACAGGAAAAGATGTTATCTTTGGTAGCAGTTGACTCGTGTTTCCTTCGAATAGAAAACTGTATATCACATCCATTGGTTGGGTTAATAGTTTTACTTTAAGAGCTATACTCGTTTCTTTGAGTTTATCTCCACCGACTGGTTAAGCTTCCAGTCCCTATGGAGCCTCTGTCGATGCCTCCTGTGTCGCAAAGATGTCCCAGTTTTGTATATTGAGTCTATGCTTCCTACATTCAGCCACCATTCGCCTTTATGCTCTTGTTTGAAGGAATTAGAAGCGTGAGTCATCCATTCCTCAGTTTTCTTGACTTTGCATGTTAGCCATTCCTGGAACTGGTACTGGTTCAAGCACATTATGATCGAGTCCTTCCACATTATATAGCTTTGCTGAGTACCTCGTGTTGGATGATGGGAGATGCCGTAATTCCCTCTTTCCAACATATTTCATCCCATCGACTTCAGATCATTTATTCTGGGATAGGAGTCTAGAGTCATTTGAATGCCTTGAGACTTACAGTCATCAGTGATAGGTTCTCTTGCAATCGAAAGTTCTGGGAATATGTCAATGTCCCCTGATCGATGGATTCTTTCAAGTGTTTGACCTGAACAAATTTATTCACACATGTTAGATTGCACTCTCATTAGAGGAAATTTAAGCTATAGAATGGGCCTCCTAAGGAAAATAATAAAATAATAGTTATTAATTTTGGAGGAAGAATGAAAAAAACTACTTTTTGTGTCTGTATTTTCGACATATCTCCCTGTGTTTTTACTCAAATTCTGAGAGGGAGAGCTCTTTGGATGTGGAATTTAATTTTGCATCCAACAAGTACCCACACTACATACTTTTGACAGACCCCACTACCCCAAAAACAAGAAATACCTGAAAAATGTGATGATGACATCATCATCATGTTTTTTCAGGTATTTCTTATTTTTGGGGTAGCAGGGTCTATCAAAATTATGCAGTGTGGGTACTCGTTGGATGTGTAATTAAATTACGCATCTAATAAGCTCTCCCACTTGAAATTTCAGTAAAAAAATAGGAAGATATGTCGAAAATATGAACAAAAAAAGTAGTTTTCTTTTACAACAAATATGTCAATTCAACCATTATGGTTGACTTATTTTATTGAAATTACATTGGTTCTTGAATTCCAACTCACAAAATTTGTTGTTGTCATGTTTTCTTATAAGGCCCATTTTAGACCCCAAATTTCCTCTAATGAGTACCTTGATTCCCATTTTCACTATTGGTGGGTGATCTCGCATCTGTTAATGGTATACATCAATGACCGGTAATAAGATGATGGACTACTATGTTCAACCTCGACACCTTTATTCACATAGTAGGACATGTACTTGTAGCGGTTTGTGTAGAAGACTTTCCAAATTGGTGGCATTTTTGATATGCTACCTCCTTGATCATGTCAGTGTTCACGAGATTTCAGCTGTTCTGACTTGATTCTAGTGTATGTCAGATATCTTCAGCCATTATGGAGATCTTGATCCATTGTACATATTTAGATTTCATGGATATCATGATACTTTGTATATCTTCATCATGGAGATTCTGATCTATCTATATTGTATGTGGTGATGACCACACATGTCATATTTTGTATCATGCATATTCATGCCCATTGTAATTTTATGTATCCAGGACTGCTGTATGCATTTGTAGTCATGTGCAGAGATATTTGTACTGTATTGTTGGATGGCTGGTTCTTCCACTTGGTTCTTCATCACTCCACTTCTGGGATGGACTTATAATGTATTTTGGCCATCGTATCACCCCTCTGGCCTCACACATTAGGGGGAATCTGTTACAACTGATTTTACCACACATGGTAGATCACACGTTTATGGCCTTCCATGTCCCTCTGCAGACTCTTTCGACCCCATGGACTATTTTTGTACCTTTGATGTTTCCAAAATCATCCATAAAAACACATGTTATTTGCTATATGCAACTTTTAAACCCTTTCTCGCGTATATACATGGATATAACCATTAAACCCACGTACATCAGGATGTGTGCAAACAACCAAATATTTTGGAGTTTTCCTTGATGTGGATCCAAGTCACTTGTCTCTTGGGCTTCCATATGCCTCGAGATCACTCGGATTTGACCTTCCATTACCCCATTGAAGCACTATATAAGGAACCCTTTGGATACATTGAAGAGGAGGAATTGAAGAGCAAGAAAACTATAGTCCATTGTTGCCGTAGCTTATACTTGAGTCTGCATCCCTTTGTCCCTTGGAGCACTTGGTTTTCTTCCAAAGCTTGCCTTTTCTTGTGAGCTTGCTATCGAGAGATGGACGATTAAGGTGGTGGAGGACTTAGTTTCTCCTATTCGCAGACGTGTCGACAGAGGTTGTCATTCTTGTAATCTTTGATTTATATTAATAGAAATATATTTTCCTGTCCAATGATGTGCATTTATATGAATATTGCATCCATGGATGCTTTTAATTGCTTATACATTATTGATTATATACGCTAGAGTAGGTCTAACACCATTATATATCATGCTTGTCTTGTTTTCTAATTATTGAGAGAGGAAATTGTTAACACAAGTGGGATTGGAATAGCTCAATGGGGATCTACATCAACCATCCAGAATAAGGTATGTTTTGAGATCCTTTAGTGTTAGATGTTTTATTTCTCTTGCATATTGGGAAGGGATTGATTTATGCGGTTACTCTGTCTATTGTGGTACACCACAAGGCATAGGAAGTTTTCTCTGTAACAAGCACAACGAGGAATTTAATACTTTCTCGAGAATGAATCTCATATGTCCATTTGTACATCATGATTACAAGTTTTTTTATTTAGGGTTTAACGTGTCATTAATTTTATCCAAACCCTTCATTGTTTTTATTATTCATTCTGTAAGCTCTTGGATGAGAGGCTCTACCGTGTCATAGTGATTTTGTAAGGTTCTTGGTGTAACCACTTTCTAGTCATTGATGCCCCTCTTCCTAGTTGATTCCCAAGGTGTCAAGAAGGTGTTCTTTGTGCCAATCGATGAAAATTCAAATCTCCTTGGTTGTTGGGTCTCAAACCCAACAAACTTCTTTAGTGTCGAGCTGCTTTTTACTAGGTATGAACTCTCTGGTCGTAGGGAATATGCTTAAATTATTTCTTGTAGGAAGAGGAGGGATAAGGGTGTCCACTAGGAGCCGACCCCTGGCCCTCTTTGCAACTCAAACAAGATAATGGAGAACTATATAATTGTTTTACATTGTTCCAATATGTTCATAATCATTATGAGGGTTCTGACTATGGATGGTGGTTGGTGGTTTTGAAACACTAGAGAGGATAGAAACAGGTTCACCTCCTCCCAGACCCACATCTTAGAACTCCAAGGTAAAATACGAAACCATACTCTATTACTTTTTTAGTTTTTATTTAATTTATACCAGGTTACTGAGTAACCTGAATTTGCTTGTTGAAAGTGGCTCTTAGCTGGTCTGGAGCAATGAATAAATTTCAGGCTTTCGCCTTTTTGCAAGATAAGTTTTTTTGGTTTTTGGTTCAACACTTAGGGGTTTAAACTCTAACGGATAGAAGGATTCATAGCCTATTAGTCCTAACATTTGTTTTAAACTTTTTTAGTCTGTATGTTTCTTTGTTCTGTGGATTAAAATATTATAGTGGGTGCCATCGTGGATGGTCTTACCACCACTTCGGTTAACTTGTAAACTTATTTAAATTTTTGGGGTTTTAATAGATGGTGGTTTCCATCTTCGATGGTGGTTTCCATCTTCGTTGGTGTTACAACCACCAGGATTTTGAATCCATTTTGTTTATAATTTGATATTAACCAAGTAATACGACCTTTAGGGCCTCTTCCCAATTCTTATTTATGCGTTTTGGTATTTGTGCATTTCAGAAGGTTGAATATAATACCTATCATGGTTTTAATTCTATGAAAATAGCTAGAATGACTCCTCTCATTATGTTACATAAAATCGTATGATTCTTTTTAGTTATTTCTTCATTGATAGTTATATGTTCTTATATTTAATTTTACACCAAGTATTCCATCTACGATGGTCTTACTTTCACGTATTGGATTTGATTGATTCGTTGTTTTTAAAGAGGATCGATATTATGTAGATTATATTTGGTTTTTAAAAGGTAAATATTGGGGCACAAGTTTAGTAGTGTTATCATGATAGATGCTAACATCAATCGTGGAAGTAGATCCAAGCATTTATGTTGATACCCTCACCTTAGTGAGGGACTGCTAGTTAATTAATAGATGGGATATTTTGATTCCTTTAGATATTTATAGTTTCAAATATGGAATCTGTAGTTATTCCACTTAGATCACAATCAGTCCATATATGAAATTTTTGATCTGTAAAACAAGTTATGAAATGGGAAGCATTAAAAATGTTTTTCACTCTAGGAAGGCCTCTCGGCTCTTAACCAAATTCTAGTACTTTCGATATATAGTTTCTGGAGCAGAATACTTGGTTGTATTATTTGATTCATTTTTTTTTGTTATTTATCTGTGAATTTGTTATAAGAGCTACAAATTTATTCTTTACGTTTGCCATGTTGTAAATTATTTGTTTATATTTAAAGCATATTATGATTCCTCCTTTCAAATAGTATAGAAACATACTATACCATGAACATAAGAAACTAATTATATATCCTATACTTAGATCTTTCATTCAAAATAATAACAGGTTAAATCAACACATATGGCTCAAAGTCTCGATTCTGGTATGGATTCCCGAACATATATTCATTAGAAATCCTAGAATTACTAAATCACATTATTTTACAGATATCAATATAAATAAAAAAGAAAATTTAGATTCAAAAACATAACAGGAAAGCTATTTCAACAGATGCTTAATCAATCCATTACCTAATTAGATGCATAATATATCAGTACTCTATTGAGATGCATAACAAATCAATATTCTATACATATGCATAATAATATTTCTTCTAAAAGAAATAGTTGTGAATCCTAATTAAAATGGAAATCCTAGTGTAACTAATTTTAAATTGATAAGAAATAGAACAAGGAAATTGGCACCAATGGGGGGGAAACATAAATGAAATAGTCATTCCTCTCAACCAACTCCTAGAGAAACCAAGTCTCACTTTCTCCAGAACCCCCGAGCCTATTTGCTAAACCACAAGAGAAAAATCCACATAATGCACCATCTCTTGCATTATCAGATTCAATTCCCCATCCAATCCTATCCTCCTACTTGCTAATGGACATACTATTATATAGTATTTTTCCTAAGACTTGGTCATTTATGAGCCTCCTATTCTTTAGCACTCAACAAGGAGTTGTGACCTTATTTTGGGGAAGATGCCTCATGTACCTTAAGTTCTCACTCAACAGCTTCAACCACTTGTCTTTTCCTCTTGGAGGTAAGAAAACACTCTTTCAACAGCTACTTCAATTATGTCCCCTCCAGTGTTTTTTATTAATAAAAGAATAACCCATTACATTTCTTTTATTTTTGACTTCTTGTAAAAAATATTTTAAAATAAAATAAAATAATATATTCAAATATAATTTAATAACAATTTATTAAATCTCGGTGTATTACATTTGCATATTTGAACACACATATTGCTAAGAATAATCCAAGGCCCTACGTTCTTAGGACTTTGAAACATAGGCTAATGGAGGCCCCTAAAAAGTCATGCATACTTTTTCGAAGAATTTTTTGTGGCTCTATATTGTTCAATGGTTTGTTTAGTGCCAAAGGCATGGTTACTATAAAGAAAACACCTTCTAATGGAGGGTTTTGCGAAACCTCTCCCAAAAAAAATATTCCTTCCTCGTATATAGTGTAGATTACTAGTAGGAAGAGGTTTTAGAGGATTTTTTTAGTGAAACTAAACTATTATGGCATATCAATGCATTTTCGTATCAATTACACCAATGCTCCATGGCTACAATCCCACCGAGGAAATAATATGTCAAAAATGAATAGTTCCTCCACTTTTTCTAAGACTCATTAGTGCTCAACACTGCTCTAAGTGCATCGGTGCTTCAATACCAATGTGCACCGAAGAGCCAATATCCCCAAAAAATATCGATGCTCTTATTTCATAACGAGGCACTAGTGCTCCTCTTTTGGTATGGGGACACCTGTGCTCATATTTTTTGTATGGGTGCACCGATGTTCATACTTTTGTATGGGTACATTGGTGTTCCTTTTCTAAATAGATGTGTAGACACTCTCCTTCCTGAGATATATATGCACCAGTGCTCTTATATGTGTGTGTGTGTGTGTGTGTGTGTGTGTGTGTGTGTGTGTGTGTGTGTGTGTGCACCAATTCTCTTTTTAAGGTTTTGGAACACTGATGAACTTTTTTTTAAATTATGGCACACGAGTGGACATTTTATACGTTTTGGAGCATCAATGCACATAATATCCCAAAACACCAGACAATGAATTAATTTTCTTTAATTGTTAAAATAGGCAAGAAAAACATAAAGGTGAATCTTTAACATAGGAAAAGGTGCGGACTTGTTTTATTTCCTCATATCACATGAGAGAAAATCAAGAGGATGTGTCTATGCATGATAATGAAATACAAATAGTCATAAATACAAGTATAAATAACTTGTATTTTAACGATGTAACCATTTTTCAAAGAAATTGATAAGCAAATCATAACAATGAGATATTAATCAAGTTGAGAAAAATACAATAAATAAAAGTGCCATCTCTTAGTGCTGAAACATACCCTTCACATGTAATGATAAGTAGATGAATATCATGGGATATCTACTCAATCAAATTAAAATTCCCTTAAAAATATCACCACCATAGATTTGCCATCTCGTATGGTCTCAACAATGCATACTTTACTTCTCTATAAGTACTAAAGATAATTTTCTTAAATAATATTTCTAATGTAAATTATTTTATGTAGAATTTATATATACTTTTTTATATAGATTGCATATATCTTACATAAACACTATTCTACCATAGGCTTACTTAAAATATATATCATTAATTTTTTTCTTCATCTCTTCATCTATAGCTTCTCTATTTATCTTCATCTCTTTTAACAAATTTTTAATTGTATCTTTATCATTTGTGGATATAAATATTATGTTATATCTTATATATTATTTTATAATATAAAAACATTAATATTCTATTTTAAAGAACCATATATAAGTATATCTTATAAATAAATAAGATCTAAATGATATTAATCACTTATATAAATAATTATTAAAATTCATATTTTAAAATGATATAATATCAATGTATCTCATCATATAAACTAACATTAATAAATTCCACAATTTAAAATGTTTTGAATGAAACATGAATTAATGTCATTATGCATTCTTCATTCTTATCCATTTGAAATAGTTATACATTGTCAAGATATATAAATAAATAGATATATGCCTAAATAGATAGATAGTAAATGATATTTTATAGTTATAAAAATATACCTCAATCAAATGAAAATAAAATTTTGCAATGTTTACATTTTCTTACTTCTTAAAATATGTTCTATAAATTAGAATATATTAATAGAGGAGTATTTCAGGTATTTAATATATATTCATAAAAAAATAATTACTCTTATTTATTTATTTTTATTTTAAGGATAAATTTATTTCATATAAATGTTATTTACATTAGTATTTTTGTATATTTATAATCAACTTATTTTACTATTATTATTTTATTAATTTTCATTTCATATATATAAATATTTATAACTTTGTTACATTGACCACCATTTTAATTATAGTTTTGGATTTATAAGTTTAAAAAAATAAAAAATTAAGGCTCACGCATTTAGTGACATGTCTTCTTAGCATTAAGAATTTGAAAAATAATATATACATATATATATATTAAAACCTGATTCATCATGAAACTCATTATATATTTAAAAAGTATATATATATATATATATATATATAATAAATTATTCTAGCAATTATTCTTATTTTTTTTAATATTTTAATATATAATGATGATGACCCATCCAAATATAACCCTAGCTAGGATTTTCCCCAATTTGGGGAGATATAGTGGCTCGAGGTGTTTTTGTTTTCTTTGGATAAAAAATCTTTATTAGGGGTTATGACCTCTGTTCCCTCTCTTAAAGATGTAAAGGGCACTCAAACCCATCTATAGTGCTTAAAATCTTGTAGTGACATCAATACGCCTAATATTAGCATGAGTATACTTTTAAGAGCTTTTTTGTGGTGGTTTGAGGTATATGTTTTTATGTTATATGCCTATAGGTTCTTCTAAAGATCTAAGGGATGTGTTTCCTCCTATAATCATGTTTATGCTCAGAAGGATTACATCTACCTTCATTTCCTCCAATTCATTGTTTGTGTTAGCTCGTAACATTATTATTATCCCTACATTTCTAGAAGCTTCATTTCACCTAAGGCCTATGTTTATTTATCTCAAGGGGCAATAGACGTATTGCTAATTATGAAAACCATATGATAGCTTTAATACTGCCCACCGATAGAGTTAATAATACTTTTATGAAAATAAACTTACTAACAATTTTTGTTTATCTTAAATTCCTAAAAGCTTCTTTTAGGGCTTAAAGTAGAGGTTCCTTCCTTCAAACATGTCCAAGAATTTAAGATGAATGCATTGTACTCAAAACTAATAATGATAAAATTATAATAATATCCTTAAAAAACATTATTAAGATGAATACAAAAAAAGTATTAGTTTAATAAAATTTCAATTCAAAGTACTTTTAATACTATTTTATAACTTAGTAATTAATTAAAAATGATTCTTTTTAATTATTTTTCAATATTAAGAATCTTAAGTATTTATTTGCTTAAATAAATAAAAAATAAATAATTGAATTTAATTAATGAATGTGAGAATTTATTTGGATATAAAAAGAATTGACTAACTTATTTACAAAATAATTATGTTTATTGTGCAAAATTATCCTAATTAAATCCTCCTCATAGATGTTCATATGACAAAAAATAGTTTAAAAGCATTTTATGATACTAAATAACATTTCTTTTAATATATATGAGGAAAAACACAATTTTGAATAACATGAATAAACATTAAAACCACAAAAAATAAGTGGTGTTAATATCACCACCTTAAGCCAATATAAATGGTACTAATAACATCAGTTAACCAAAAAACAAAATGATACTAATTTGTAATGAAAAATATAAATTTTCTTATTATTGTGCGTCATTTCCTTTATCATAATAATACAAAATGGTAACTATGATATTGACGACCATTTTAACACCAGAAAGTTGTAATTGTTGATAATAGTATACAAAATTGTAACTATTGTATTGACGACCATTTTAACACCATAAAGTTGTAATTTGGGATAATACTATCAGCTTTAACAACCGAAATAAAAGTAGTGCTAAATGATTTTTCTTATCATCTGAGCAACACATCTGAACTAACGATTGTTATGCCTCTGTCTACTTAACTTGGATTCGAGTCATATGAGTCAGGTTCTAATGCACTCTACAATCCATTATCCATCTCGCTTATATTGTTTCAAGGGTTTACATATTATTTACACAATGAGCACCATGCGACTCTAGACCTGGAGCAGAGAAAACTAAAGGATTAATTCGATATGTACTATGTAGTTAATTCAATAAGTTATAAAGATGACAAGTCCCTAGTGAGCATAGAAAACGAAAGGATTAATTTGATCATGTACCATGGGGAAAAATTTTAAGTTAAAAAGATGCCCGATGCCCTGAATCTAGACTGGGAGCAAGAAAACTAATGGATTAATTCGACCTGTACTATGGAGTTAATTTTTTAGGTTTAAATATGTCCTTTAGAGTTGTTGAACAATGTAATATTGACAGTAGCCTACCAACCGATCAGCTGCCGCCAACAACAACCCCTCAGGCATCCTCCAAGTTGTCCAACTAACTATGGTGTGTCTAATTAACAACCTCACTATCTTAGAGCTGCATATACCATACTTGTAGCTTTCTCTTTTGCTTAATATAATTCTGAGCAACAACTCATATTTGTTCATATTTTCTATCTTATTACATTTTCAGTTCTTGGGTTTTTTCTTTTTTTTCTTGCATTATTTACCTTCAAACTGGTATTAGAGCAAGGTTGTGGAGAAACTAGTTGTGGAAGAGCATATGCTGGTTGTGGAGGTGCAAACTCTAGTTGTGCAAGAGCATAATCATGGAAGGGAATAAGTGATTTTTGGGAATGTTGTTTTATGATGAATGCAATGGTAAAACATTTAATTTGGTGTGATGTAATTGATGCAGCAAGTTTATTGTTTTTGGGAAGGCAATTAATTTTGGGTCATTAGTTTAATTCTAATTTTATTGAAAGGTAGTTGGAATATTAAAAAGAAATCACAAAGTATTGTGAAAGTGAAATATTTAATCAGTTTGCATTTGTTGTGCAAAGTTGCATTCCAAAAGAGTTGTGGAAGTGATATTTTGTTGCAATTTTATGATGGGGGGTGTGAGTAGGAGTAGTCTCACTAAACCGCAAATTCAACAATTTAATGGGAATAATTATGAATATTGGAGCATTAAAATGAAGACATTATTTTTTTCACAAGAATTATGGGACTTGGTTGAGAATGTCCGTATCGAGCCACCATATCAAGCAACATATAATGCTTTATCACAAGCACAAAATGATCTTCTCAAGGATAAGAAGAAGAAGGATGCCAAGGAATTTTATTTAATACAACAAGCAATATAAGTATCAATTTTCCCACGGGTTTCCTTAGCTACAAGGTCCAAGCATGCATGGAGAACTCTACCAAACTCTTATCAAACTCTTATCAAGGTGCTAGAAAAGTCAAGTTGGTAAGATTACAATGCTTAGAAGAGATTTTGAAAAATTGCAAATGTCAAATTGTCAAACAATAAATGATTTTTTCACTTGTGCACTGAGTATAGTAAATTAGATAAATTCTCTTGGAGATACTTTGGATGATCAAAAAGTTGTATAAAATGTTATGAGGAGTCTTCCTATTATATTTGACCCAATTGTTGTAGTTATTGAAGAATCTAAAGATTTTTCTCAAGTATCTTTTGACGGTCTTATGGGGTCTTTACAAACCCATGAGCAAAGACTCAATAGGTCAAACAGTTCCTCTATGGAAAATGCATTCAAATCACAAGTTCAAGTTAGCAACAACAAAAGAGGAGAAAGAATCACTAATAGAGGTTCAAGAGGATTTGGAAGAGGAAGAACCAACAATCGCAATGAAGGTAGTAGATTAGACAACTCTCGTGAAGAAGGAACAAATTCCAATTTCTTTCCAAGCAAAAATGGAAGAGGTGGCATACATTCTCTTGAATTTCACTACCAAGGACAAACGTATGAAAAATCACATATCCAATGCCACTATTGTCAAAAATATGTTCATTATGCACATGAATATACACACAATGAGTTTAATATGAATACTTAGAATGCAATTTTCTCAAGAGAAAATAACTCTAAAAATAGTGATTCAATGTTTATTACTTGTAATAGTGCATAAGAAAGCTCAAAAGAAGCATGGTTTTTAGATAGTGGTTATAGTAACCACATGACTGGAAATAAGGATATGTTTGCAAACATAGATGAAGTAAAATTGGGAGATGATAACAAAGTAGTTGTCATGGGTATAGGTAGCATAAAATCTGAAACCAATCAAGGTGGAAAGAAACACATTCCAAATGTGTATTATGTCTCTAATATCAAACCCAATCTAATTAGCATTGGACACCTACTACAAAAAGGATATAAAGCTTATTTTGGAAATTATGCACCCGAGATCCTTGATTCACATAGAACACTATTTGCAAAAGTCCAAATGACACAAAACAAGATGTTTCCTTTAAGGTTGCAAAATGATTTGTCTATTGCTTTCAAAGAATCCCTCTCATATATTTCATGGTTATGGAACTTAAGGTTTGGTCGTATAAGCTTCAAAATGGTCTAAATTTGTTGTATAGAAAAAACATGGTGAATGGTTTGGCACTTAAGGTTTGATCATTTAAGCTTGAGTGGTCTAAATTTGTTGCATAGAAAAAACATGGTGAATAATTTGTCACTGATTGAAGGGTGTATTCTTGGTAAGAAACATAGAGAATCATTTCTTGTTGGTAAGTCATATAGAGCAAAAGCTCCACTTGAAATTGTGCATTAATATTTGTGTGGGCCCTATGAAGACACCTTGTATTGGGAATATCTTGTATTTCATAAATTTAATAGATAATTATTCCACGAAAACTTGGGTATATTACTTGAAACACAAATCATAAGATTTTGAAATGTTTAAGAAGTGTAAATTCGTGGTTGAAAAGCGAAGTGGACACTACATTAAAATTCTAAGAACAAGTAGAGGCACAGAATTTACATCCCATGATTTCTTGAGTTTTTGAAAAACAAATGAGATCAAAAGGAAATTTACAACTAGCTATACACCACAACAAAATGGTAGTGCAGAAAGAAAAAATAGAACAATAATGGAAATAGAAAGAAGCATGATGAAAACTAAACACCTACCAAATGAATATAAATAGAACAATAATGGAAATGGCAAGAAGCATGATGAAAGCTAAACATCTACCAAATGAATATTGGGATAGATTGTGCAGTATATATTTTGAATCGTTCCCCCACATAGAGTGTCAAAGATAAAATACCACACGAATCATGGAGTAATAAAAAACATAATGTTTCTCATTTAAGAGTCTTTGGGTGTCTGGCATATGCACATGTTCCTAATGAAAATAGGAAGAATTTAGATAATAAAGGAGAAAGATGTATTTTTGTGGGATATAGTGAACAATCAAAATCATACAAGTTGTATAATCCTATAACAAAAAGGACTATAATCAGTAGATATGTCAGGTTTCTTGAAGATGAAGAATGGATTTGCAATGAAAATCTACATCAACAACAACAATTTGAAATGAAATATTTTGATTAACATCAAGCTCCCAACAATGGATCTAGTTCACATAGCACAACATCAACACCTTAATTAGATTTAAGATCTCAATCGACACCTACATACCACTCAAGTAATAGCTCAAGGTGAGATCGAACTCGAGTAAAAACGAGAAGCCTCAAGGAAATATATGAGGTAACTCAAGGTAATGATGATGATGGTTTCATTTTTTATTTTGCATTATTTTTTGTTGCTGATCCAATATTTTTTGAATAAGCAATTAAATATTAAAGTTGGCAAAAGGCTATGGATGAAGAAATTGAAGCAATAGAGAAAAATCAAACTTGGGAATTAGTGAATCTTCCAGAACGAACCTAGGATTTATTACAATGAGAAACTTGGAAAAGGTTTTTTCACAACAACCTAGGATTTATTACAATGAGACTTTTCCTCCAATAGCTAAACTAGATACAGTAAGAACAGTGCTAGTAATAACATGGCATCAGATGGATATCAAATTAGTTTTTTTTGAATGGGATATTATAGGAAGAAGTATATGTGCAACAACCACTAGGCTATTAGATATTGGGTCATGAACATAAAGTTAATAGATTGAAAAATATTTGCATGGTCTCAAACAAGGTCCAAGAGCACGGTACACAGAGATAATTTTAGGGGCAGAATTTATCCCAATGGGCTACTTTTCCATGTTTTTCTCCAAAAAATCATATTCACCATTTTGCATTTTTTGAAGCCCTGTTTCGCCCAATTTTGATGGGGTGAAACTTTTTCACCCTAAAAATCGTCAAATTATTATATAAACGGCATAAAATCCTTGGAAATTAAAATACTTTTGGAAAAATATCACCAAACATTTTATAGTTGGTGTTTTAAGAACTGGTAAGATTCGCCAAAATTTATACACTTTTAAATAAGTATGGTTCCTTAAAATCATCCCTCATGGTACAACCAAATTGTTACGATTATAATCCTCCCATGTCCAATTTGGAAAATCATGTCTAAATTAGGAGTCTTTCAGTCTATATTTAGTCACTAGCATCATTGGGTCCACATGGCCTAATTGGGCCACATGTCCCAGTTACTAGAGTGTGGGGAACACTAATTGAGGCTAACTTCCACTGAATGCACTTGCATGCATCAGTTTAGGAGCCTCCTAGATAAATCCCTACAATTTAGGAGCAACTGGGAGTGTCGGAACCAACCTCCTTCAGTTGAGTTTAATTAGTGACTAGTTAATCCTATAGTAAGAGTCAGTTACATTCAGTTAGCGCCAGTCATTGATTGATTCCATGTGGGAAGGCATAATTCCTCACCTACCACATTCAGTTAGGCTAGTTAATTGATTATAACTGATTGGTGCACTAATTGAGGAAACTAGGGATAACTAGTTAAGCTCCGATAATGATTTAGAAATGTTCAGTTATCCATGCAGTTAGGTAGAGTCAATCAATTTGAATTCCTCTCTCATGCATTTGAATTAACTCATTATTAATACCAATGTATGAAATTGTAATTAATTATCCAATTACTTTTGATTAATGAAAGCATTCACAACTACAAGCCATTTTTGCACTGTTTCATTCTTTAATTTCTGAGTAATATTGTGTGATCTATCTTGTGAGTTGTGTGTTGGTCCACAGATCTATGTGCTCAATTTAATATGGTATGAGAGCCTCGACAGGGAAAGGAAATTCTCCTGCTATAGATTGATACTTGGATTTTTTTTTAAAATGAGCAAAATTGCTCCTTCCAGCACTGCACCAAAAGTGGAGAATTTACCACATAAATCCTAAGAAAAGGAATTATTGATCAAGATTTCTTGATTAACTAATATCAGTGTGAAGAAAATTCCAAAAGTGCAGGTTTTTGACCTTACTTTGTTTGTTTGATTGTGTGATTTACAGGTTTTCAGTCTCCTTCACTGCATTCGCTACAGCAGCTCAGTCTCGTTCACTTCATTCTCTACACTAGAACAATGGCCCCTCCAATGAAGATTCTCACTCCTTTCAACTACCACTAGTGGAAGGAGGACATGGAGATGCATCTTCGCTCCAAAAGACTCTTCAGACTCACAATAGAGATAGAGTCAGAGACGGTTCATTACGTTGACAAAGAAAAATACTGGAATAGGCTTGATGAAGCATATGGATGCTTGTGCCTCTCGATATCTCGAGATATGCTCTCCCACATCAATGGATTGAAGACTCCCATGGATGTTTGGGATAAGATTGATTCCTTGTTTTATAAACACGATGACTTGAGGATCTATGAGCTAGAGAATCAATTGATTTCTCTTCATCCAGCCAACTTAGAAACTCTGAATGTTTTCTTCACCAAATTCAAGCACGTGTTGTTTGAGTTGAAGCTATGAAAGGTTGAGAAGGAGGATGATCAACTCATCCCTTCCATCCTCTCAAAAATTGGTGCAGACTACTCAATCTTTGTATCAACCTTTCATTCACGGAAGCTCACTACTCCAAATTGGAAGATTCCTACTATTAATGCCTTCATTGAATCGCTCACCCATGAGCATGACAAGTTGATCCAAATGGGGATCATCCGGGCTTCCAAAGATCAAGCATTGGTTGTTGGAGGACCTAAGGCTTCAAATGGTAAGGGGAAGCAAAAGAATGAGCCTCATGTAGATAAAGAGTAGTCAGATCAGTCCTCCGGTTCAAGGAGAAGTAAGAAGAATGGAAAAGGAAAGACTCTTTGTTCTTACTATGGAAGGGGATTTCCTCAAGAAATCTCCTATATGAGAAGAACAATTGATGAAATGGTTTCTCTTCTAGATAAACATAACATCACTGTACCTACTGGTGCAAGGAAGGATTACCATAAAGAAGAAATTGAAGAACATGATGAGATATGCCATGCAATCAAGGCTAGATGTTCAATAGAAAATGCCTTGCTCATTTATTTAGAAGCTTCTAATCATATGGTTGCATCCAGAGAATAATTCTCTTCCTTACAGTCTTCCAATGGCCCTAGGATTCAAATGGGTAATAATAGTCAAGTTTCAGCCAAATGGAAGGGTTCTATCAAGCTTGAACATGGAAAGTTCAAAGATGTGCTTTATCTGCCCTCCTTAGCTGCAAATTTGTTACATGTATACCATATCACTCACACTCACCTTCCAAATTGAGTGAAGCTTGGTCCTGATTCAATGGAGATCACATATATCTCTACTAAGAACATCATAGCGAAGGGCGTTGCAAATCATGCCTCGAAGGAATATGAGTTCTCACACATCCTGCCATTTCTAGAACTAGTGCACTCTCAGCCACCACTTGAAGGGGAAGGTAAAATATTTCCATCTACTTCTTTTGTAGTTTCCACTAGTATTGCAGAACCAATTGTATTAGTTTATGAGATTTAGATTTAGGGTGATTCAGATCGAGATCCAGTCCCCACTCCTAAGCGGGAAGCTAGGAAGATGAGTGGAAATCAATCTGACACACAGAAGACAAAGAGCCTTGCGCTATGTCATTTAATCTCACCTCCTTCATAGAGATGCAACAAAGTATTGTGAGATGCTACATGGAAAGGTATGATCATCTACACTGCTTTTAGAAGAATAGAGTGGATCATACACCTCTTCATCCAAAAATAGGAAAAGGTTACATTCCTCGTTCCTTCCATCATCGTCATTTTGGGAGAAGATGGAGAATTCTACATGTTAGGCTCCAGGATACCTGTGCACAGAACATCATGCATGATGCTTCATTACACCACAAAAATTAAGGTTGTAGAAACATATTTTCAAGTTTTTCAAACTTGAATCCTAATTTTACCTGCTTAGTTACAAGGGGGGATTTTTTTCCATGTGGTTTTTTCCCTGATTCCTTATATTAAGTAGTTACTTTTATTTAGCTGTAATGGGTGACCTATGGTCTTAGTTACGCGGGATTACAAATTGTCCAAGTTAGCATTCAGAGGGGATGTTAGTATTATAATCCTCCCTTGTCCAATTTGGTCAATCATGTCTAAATTAGGAGTCTTCTAGTCTATATTTAGCCACTAGAATCATTGGGTCCACAAGGCCTAATTGGACCATATGTAAGAGTTACTAGAGTTTGGAGAACACTAATTGAGACTAAGTGCCACTGACTACACTTGCATGCATTAGTTTAGGATCCTCCTAGATCAATCCCTACAATTTAGGAGCCATTTAGAGTTCGAGATGCAACCTCCTTCAGTTTTGAGTTCAGTTAATGACTAGTTAAGCCTAGTTAGGAGTGAGTTACATCTGGTTACATTCATTTAGCACTAGCCTTTTATTGATTGTTTGTAGGAAGGTGCAATTCCTCACTTACCACATTCAATTAGGCTAGTTAACTGATTCTAACTAACTAGTGCACTCATTGATTGAGGCAACTTCGGCTAACTAGTTGAGCTTCGATAATGGTTTAGACGTGTCACAGTTATCCATGCAGTTAGGTAGAGTCAATCAATTCGAATTCCTCTCTCATGCATTTGAGTTGACTTGTTAATACCAGTGTATTACATTGTGATTAATTATCCAATTACTTTTGATTAATGAAAGCATTCACAATTGCAAGCCATTTTTGCACTTTTTCATTCTTCAATTTTTGAGTAAAATGGTTTGATCCATCTTGTGAGTTGTGTGTTGTTCCACAGATCTATGTGCTCAATTTAATACTCATTGATTCATATTTCTAGAGCCATGGTTTTAGCAAATGTGACAGTGAGCCAACTCTTTACATCAAGGTAAACAATCATGGTAAGGTCTTAATTGTATGCCTATATGCTGATGATTTGATATTTACAGAAAAATTTTTTATTGACTTGTTTAAATCAACAATGAAAAATGAATTTGAGATGACACATTTGGGATTAATGAAATATTTATTGGGCATATAAGTAAGTCAATGATGATGGAATTTTCATTTGTCAAACAAAATATGCAAATGATGTTTTGAAAAGGTTCAAGATGTTGAATTGCAAGCCAACATCTACACTTGCAAACAAGACAAGGGTACCAAGGTAGATCCAAGTTTGTTCAAAATATTGGTAGGTAGCTTTATGTATTTGAAAGAAACAAGGTATGGCATTATGTATGCAAGCAATTTGATTTCAAGGTTCATGGAAACACCAATGGATTCAAATTGGAAAACATGAAAAGTATTTTAAGATATATTAGTGGAACAAGAGATTATGACATCTTATATTCAAAGCCATATGATTTTATTTTAGTTGGGTACAGTGACAATGATTTTGCAGGTAGCATTGATGATAGAAAAAGCACATCCTCGTATATTTTTCCTTCTTGTTGAGGAGCAATCTCATGGGATTCTCAAAAACAACCTATTGTTACTCTTTCATCTACATAAGCAACATCTCAAGAAGTGTGGATAAGAAGAATTATGTCAAATTTGATGCAAGATCAAGAAGGAACAAGAAAAAATTACTGTGACAATGGATCAAGCACATGTTTTTCACAAAAGGATCAAGCACCTTGATACTAGATATCATTTCATCCAAGAACTTATCAACAATGGTGAAATATATCTTAAATTTTGCAAGTCTCAATATCAATGTGCAGATATCTTCACTAAGTCATTGGAAAAAGAAAGATTTGAACATCTAAAGCGGCTGAGCCATCAGCAGCCCACCAGCACAACAGCAGCCGAGTCATCCACTACCCAGTCCGCCACCCACTCGTCTAACAACAGCCCCCAACAGGAGTCCCCCAGCAGTCCTCCTAGCAGTCCAACAAATCACCCAGCAGATAGTAAAAACATGCTTCTAAAAACTGCTATAAATAGATCATTTCAGAGCTGCATCTCTTAGACTTAAAGCTTTCTCTTTTGCTTAGTAAAATTATGAACAGTAGCTCATATTTACTCATATATTCTATCTTATTACAGTTTTAGTTCTTGTGTTTTTTTAATTTTTTTCTTACAATCTCTACCTTCAAAACATTGATAGTGTTCAGAATTGACAAACTATGTCAAAGTGAGCTTCAAATTTTATCTGGTTCAGTTGTTCTGGATTTTTAATTAGAGGGTGATATCCATAAACTTTCTAGATCACGATCACTCGGTGAAAGCAGTTCCAATATATTTATAGAATTGAAAACAATTTACAATTTTACATTGAACTTTAAATAACTATTCCTTCTGACAATCTAATACAAATCTTATCTACGCGGAATCTCTCCTTGAATGATTCCATCAAATATTGCAGCTTAAGTTCTAATTTAAACTAATTTACAGCATTATCAACAATATAAGAAATGAAAAAAGAGCAATCATACATATACATAATGAGACTCAGATTACATAATGAGACTCAGATTTCAAGTGGTAAAATTCTTTACAGTAAAACCCCCAAGAGGGAATGTCATCAGTTTTTTTATTCTTCAATCAGGTGATTATGATAGACACAGCACAAATGCATCACGCTTACATATAGCCTTTCACTCACAGTTTAAACGAAACAGATTTTATTAATTACATAAACAACCCACTTTTATTTTGGATTAATCTGTTTCAACAACAAACAGAACTGTAAGTTTGCTAACAAAACGGCCTTAAGCTAGAGAGAATAAAGGAAACCACCTTATCCTCAGACACATGATAATTAGTTGTCATAGTTTTCAACAATATATATATAGAAAAGAGTGTTGCAGTTTCACTATACGTAAACGCTGATGAAATTCAAGCTATATCACAGCTCTATCTTGTAACTTATGATATTACTATATGTATCTCAACCAAAGCTACATGCTTACCGGGCTTTAAACTTCTGAAACAGATATAGTGGTTGGTGTACCAAGAAAGCTAGGGTTCTCTTCCCCCGGCATAATCACAACAACTCGCGTTTCGTATTTATGGTCTGAAATATTTGACAGATCGGCATTCCTCCCACCATGTCCAAGGTCGGGGCTATGATGCCGAGGCGCTCTGTTATTTTCTGTATGTGCCGAATAGCCAGTGCTGTGCTCGTTGAAGTAGGACCGTGCTACAAAAATAAAAACAACGCCTATAAGAAGGAGAATATAATCACCCAATGCTTCAAGTCGGACGCGGAGAGAATCATCGCCTGTGGGCTCCTTGAATCCCCGAAAAATCAGAGCAACAAAGGATATGAGAATGAAGAGAGAACCGACTCCACCCAACAAATAGGGAACTGGAGACCTCCCTACTGATAACTGGCCGTTTCCTGCAGTTATATTTGACATTTTTCTTGCATTAATTACACTTCACACCTAAAATCGTTTCATTAAAACACGAGACTGTGTCATATTTATGGGCAAACCTACGAAACTACATTACAACACGCAACACTTCCTGTTAAAGTATGATTTTGGGCTTTTTGCTAATACTGCGAATCAAACATTGCACGTGGACAATTGTATCATGGGGGGTTCAGATTGAAATGAAGCTTAGGCCTACAGGGCTTTTTTTAAATGGAAAACATTAAGCCAATAAATCGGTAGAGTACGAGTACACTGCACATAGATTTAGTTGACTATGTAATTTATACTGATTTATAGGCTAAATGGTTTCCATTAAGGCAATACATCAAGTTCCAATAAAATTAAAATAAAACTAAGTCGTAAATCCAGTTGCCACGACTCAAAGGATTTTTCTGGAGAGATGAGATCCCAAGAAACGCCACACTTCATGATGTCGGGCTCCCGTTTTTCACGTTGGTTTGCTAAGAAGGCGACCTTTTCTCATGGTTGTGTCGAGGACATATCATCTAGGGAAAGTCACATAGTAGAATAATATGCGACATCACGTCTGGGACCCTGTATATGTTTACAATATTTTCTGAAACGCTTCTGGGATTTCATTTGAGCTTTGTGGTTGAAGATTTACGGGCATCAACAATTTCCACTTACAGAAGCGTTGTCATGTTCGTGGTTTAGAATCAACAATTCTGCTCAAGATCTTTTGGGAACTGTTGGAACTAACCGTTATCTTTTGCACTTGCCCTTAGGTAACGCTATCCATGGTTTGTGGCTGTGGAGATAGGAGAAAGGAAGCTCATACCCTGTTCATGGTTACTTTCTTGATGGAGTTAAAGTCTGACATTGAAGCTCTGCCAAGTTCTTCATCCAGGTAACTCTTTCGTTAATAACAACTTGTGTTTTACCCCACAAGAAGAGAGCAAACGGTGAACTATACTTAAATGCAGTCTTGTTGAATTAATAATGGAGTAGATAATTTAAGAGCCTATCTTTAAATTTTCCATATGCACAATTTATTGGGTACCTATTGGTTGATATTGATGAATGAAAAATATTTGTGCACTGTTTACATGTGGGATTGAGGGATTGAGTACAAATGAAATTGGAAATAATAATTTTACATTTTATATATGCACAGGTTATTGGGAACTTATTGGTTGATATTGATGAATGGAAAATATTTGTGCACTGTTTACATGTGAGATTGTGTACAAATGAAATTTGAAATAATAATTTTACATGGGTATAGGCCGAAGAGCAATTTACATAAATGTAAGTAATTACAGTTTCTTCAACTAATAAATTGAGAATAATAATTTTACATTGGTATATAGGCCGAAGAGCAATTTACATAAATGTAAGTAATTACAGTGTCCTCAACTAATAAATTTGAAATAATAATTTTACATTGGTATAGGCAGAAGAGCAATTTACATAAATGTAAGTAATTAGAGTTTCCTTAACAAACAAATTTGATTACTTGTGATGTTCCCCTTTCTTCATTTTTTTTATTTTTTTTATTGTTATTTCACTACTAAGCCAATGAGGTAAACCAAAAAGTAGGGTAACTATCAATATCTAATTAGAAGGCTAACAGCATCGTATCATGGATACTATTTTAAAATGGAATCTTATTTGATAATTAATGTATAAAACCTCGTCACTATAAAGTCTAAATAGTTAAAGTGTTTTTAAGAAGAAATGGTGACACTATGAGGCATATTAATTATTTTCTTATTATTAGATTCAAGTATGGATAAGAAACAGCAATACAATCAGCAAATCAATATAAAATGATGAAAACAACTGCTCAACTAATTAACTCATTAATATTACATTTCTTACATTTATTAATGTTAAGAGATTACATTCTTTAATACAAATCTCAATCCAATAATGTAATAATCAACTTATGTTAAACTGAATACATGTTAAAATAAAAATATGTTTTATGAAAAGGGAATTGCTTAATGACTCAGAGGCCTAATGTCAAACTGCAAACCAAATTATAAAATAAAGCAAGTGATTCATTTCACCTGTTAATTGTGGTCTACATATTCTCTAAAGGAATTTAAGCTTCTNTATATAATAAAATAAAGAATGAAATAGTCTTTTTATAAATATTAAATAAATATTTTATTAAATGAAGATTAAAATATAATAAAAAAATTATTAAAAAAAATAAAATTAATAAAAACAAAACTACATATTGATTTTTTCCCATTTATATAAACTTTAGAGTAAGAATCAATTTTAGAAGTATTTTTTGGATTTTTAAAGTGATTTTAAAGTATGTGCTATAGATTTATAAAAGTGGAACATAGTTTATGTTACATTGAATGTGAAATAAATCTAACTTAAATCTTTATGCCAAAAAAAAATGATAACAAATTTAAGTTGTATTTCAAAACACTATTTAAATTGTCACCCAAAATTTTATGCAAATCTTCTCTAAACATGTACTCAAAATGTGACATAAAACCCTAATCAAATTGCAACTCAAAAGTTATAAATTTTGTATCTAATTTTACACAATCAAATAAAACAATATGTATTATATGTTGTTATGTATAATGTGAAGTTGTATATGATTTTATGTATAATGTGAACCATAAACCTAAAGTTTTGTGTGTAAGGTAATGTTCTTTAAAAAAAAACCTATATTTATATGAAATTTCAATATTTTTTATGCCACTAACATGGATACAATTTTGCATTTTTCAAACAATATCTTGAGTTTATTTAATATTGATACTAATGTGGGATACAAAACATTATCAATGTTTTTTTGTTTGTGTTGGAATATAAAGGTTACATTTATAACAAGTAATTAAATTATTTTAACTATTATTGATAATGTTTGTGTGTTTGGTATTATATGAAATGATAGATGAGAGATACGGATGGAAGGTTATAACTTGCATCACTTTACCTTCAATTGTGAACCTTATACAAGAATGTGGATTCATTTTACAAATGTGAGTATTTTTTATGTTTATGTGGATATTTTGCATTTTGAATTTTCTATAAATCCACATAGGATTTAAAGGTATCGTGAATGAAATGTAGGTTTAGGATTTAAAGGTATGGTGAATGAAATGTAGGTTAAGGTTTTGATAAAATCATTTCTTTGGCTTGTAGGTGTAACATTAAGCTTCACTTTTATGTATATGTCATTTTTAATATATAATATTCATTAAAATGGTTCATAGTGATCCCATTATCATTCTTAAAAAAACATGTTACATCATAACTCTTTTTATTTATACAATAGTTTATTCATTAAAGAGTTTAATTAATAATTAACCCATACAATGACATGAATATTTTTTTTTAATCCATTTCCATTTGATTAAATCTTTTCTATGTTATCTTGAACCTAAAATAATGTTTAGGTGCATGATATGATAAATGGTAAATCAAGAGTCGTGTAACAATGATTTGTAACAACCATTGCTTGGTTCTTATTATTCTGAGGAACTATTGGTGAATGATATGTAGTAGCCTAATTGCATTGCATGCTTTCAAATAGTTTACATAAGAATCAAGGCTATTGATGAAATGTATGAGACATGGATCAACAATGCCTTATATATATAGTGAATCATGATGTTTGAGATGTGGATGGTACTTAAACTATTTAATAATATTTTAATATCCCCATGGAGAACCCAATGCAATATAAACATAACATATTTTCCCACCAATGTCAACATCCAAAAATATCAAATCTTTAATTGAAAATCGTTTTTGAGGCTTCATAGTCCTGACTTAAAGGATCACGTTCACAAGGAATTCAAAATTTTATTCTTGTTATGCTTGTACATAGAAGTTATAATTATAAGTTTAATACGCTATAAATATTTAAATACATACTCTTATTTTCACTAAAAATATTTTATCACATGTCATTTGAACCATATAAATACAATCATGCTCAATTCAGGAAAAACTCTTAAATCCATTTGGTGTGCCTTGCTAAATTTTCTTATGCCTTGGTTTGATTCACATGGATCTTGAACCCAGAGGGGGGAGTCATGTGACATATATGCCTCCCCCTCTCCCCTCTTCGTGACATATATTCCCTTTAAATCCAATCTCTTGTGATGTCTATTGGAAAATCAACAAGTCACTCACAACCTTAAAGGTTTGTTAAAAAAATAGAGAACATTCTAGAAGTCCCCCACTTGACCTATCCCTCTAGGAATGTAGATATTCCCTAGAATATTGAGGTATTATACATAGTCAATTTATGAGATCTAACCATCCCTGCTCTCCATGGCTACTTGGGTTAGAAAGAAATAGCAAGTTTTAATCAAAGGAAAGTTATCACACTACTTTTACATTCAAGGGTTTATGAATTCCCATTTTAATACAAATATCATGTCCACTCCTTCTTAGATTGGACCTTCCCTAGTCATCCATGTTCTCATCCAAGTTCATTTTCCTAGATCGATCCCCAAATTGACCTCCCATGTCACTGCGACTAACATACTCCAGTAATATCCCAAGGAAATCCTTAGTCCTTCCTTTAGGTTGTCACTTACATTGTGAATGAACACTATTTCGACTGCCCTCTAAGGTTTTCTTTATTTTTTATGCCTTTTAATCCTGTCCTAAGATGATGAATTAGATCATCAAAAATAGACCAACTAGGTCATTGACAACCCCCCCTTCCCAATTGGAATCCACAACAAAATAAAGCTCAAAAGAACTCTAAAAGGGGAAGAAAGGGATAAAGAAACTGAAAAAGAAAGGCACACTTGAAAAGAAGAACAACAATTAGATAGAGAAAAAGAAAAGAAATGGCCAACATAAAATAAATAAATAAAATGGGTTGCAAACTACTATGGATAGAACATTAAGGTTAGGATAGGAATTTCACATAAAAGCACTTGAACACAATCCTCCATGCAAGGGGGTACACAAAAAACCATGCACTAAATAGTGAAGGTTTTCTCTTAGAATTGAAAATGACTAGTTAGAAAGTAAAAGGAAGCAACAATTCTAGAATCCATAAAAATCATACTATAGTCCTTATTCACGACAATAAGCTAAAGGAAGAATATTTGCAAAAAATAAAAAATATTTTACAAAGAAATTCTTATGGAGTGGGTATCATCTCCAAAGGTATCTCTGGGGATACCTATAATCCTTGGGTGTAATACCATCTCTTCTAGAGGACACACATATTTCGACCCAGATGAACGCATTGACTTGAATCATATTCATTTAACTATCTTTGTCAATATTTTCAATATTTACATGCCAATTTAATATAAGGAAAATGAACATTGCTAGAAACCCTTAATAGAGCTCAAAGGCACAAATGTTGTAAATTAGAGAATTGAAGTAGGGGACTTCAACCTAGTCCTTTCTAATATATATATATATAGTCGTAATTACATTTAAAGACTTTCTCACTTGATTAAATTTTCATTTTCTAATTTTTTACCTTCTTGTTTCTTGGTAGAAACATATGTCTTCTACTTGGGACCACTCATCGACTACCATTGTAATATCCCAAATTTTGGACCTAACACTTATGGGCATGAGCCCCATTGATTATGATGTTAGCTTGATTTTTTATTTTGATATACTAGGTCAAATACCCCACTGCATATGAACATGATGATTTGTTTGATATATTGGGCATAAGCCAGTTACATATGTTTTATGTATGATTTGATGTGTTGGGCGTGGACCTTGAAGCACATGATTGATGAGATGTTTTGTGTTGAGCAATAAGCTCTGGAGCACATGAGTCTTGAGACATTTGTGTTGAGCATGAAGCTCTAGAACACACTAAAAGATAATTTGGAAATGTTGGGCATAAGCCCTGGAGCCTTCCATGTTGATGCTGAGCATAAGCTCCCGAACATTGGATCCTTGGCCATTGTATCCCTAGGTGTATCCTGCAAGTACAAACTAGCATTAGTGTTGAGCGAAGAGATCTAGAATTGCACTAAGTTTGTAACTCCCTATTTTTAGCATTGAGTATGGGATCTAGTAAGAGCTAGGAGTTACTGAAAACAATTAATGATTCTTGAGTGAAAATGGCTTGAGAAAAATATTGATCTCATCTGACTTATTTATTAGCGATTAAATGAAATTTTGAAATTCTATATTCTCATCAAGTACTGAAGAACTACCATGTTATACGATGGAGTGCAACATGCAAGGATATTTAGACTTTCCTACCATAGTACACCTAACCATATACCCAATGGCCTTAATGGAGAAAGTGTCGTAAGTCTAGGGATCACAACATGTGACACCCTAAGACAAATGTTAACAAATAATATATTATTATATATTTTATACAGAGTATGTATAAAGAGTCCACATAGTAATAATATTAATAATTTAATAAAGAAGGAATAGCTCCACCTATTACTGTTATTACTAAGATAAAGGTTAAATATTATAATACCTATAAAATTCTAATTAGGAACTAGTTGAAAGTTCCTAAATTAAAATATTAAAACCAATAAATTAAATAAAAAGGGTTAAATCAAGAAATGAAGTGATTCTTGATTTAACAACCCCTTTGACTGAAAAGTATGTCTATAAAGTCCCAAGCGAAGGATAGGCTTGGGGATCTCTTCCATATTTTTGGAGTCATTTTGTGCCTGGTTATTGTCAAGAGATTTCTTGGAGAGCATTTTCCTAAGAGTAAAAAGGAGAACTGATCCACACGTGTTATACCAGTTAGGGAAGCCTTACCTTAGGAGCTCTAAGCTACTTGCATGTTGGAAACCAACTCGGGGTGATTCAGATTTAAACCAGGAATGGTTCTAGGTCATGGTTGGGTGGAACATAGTAGTCCCCCCAAACATTAATATTATTAACTAATAACATTAATACTAGCTAAATCTACAAAAACATATGTAGTAATATTATTATTAACATTATAAAACCATTGCATAAATAAAACAAATCAAGCCCTCATCACTTCACATTACCCAGGATCAAATCCTGTAGGGTCTGTATTAATTTACAAAATCCATGCTATACGATTTATACATAGGCTTCCATTAAATTATAACCTTTCCACACAGTGGTCAAAAGACTTGAATCAAATTACATACACTGAATCTATGGCCTCGACCGTTTAAAAATAATATTGAACAGTTCCAAACTATTTAACCTTTTCAACGTTACCAACAATAACGATTTTCTAGTCACTGAGTTTGTGACATCCCCACAATACCTTGTTGCGGAAGTAGATAAAATGGGTAAATTTTATTTCATTTTTATTAAAGCATCAAACCATCCAAGTAATGTGCTTCTTAATTGAATGTCTACAAAATAATTTATACTGCATCTATATTAGCACCATTTCGTAAAGAGAGTATGTTCAACATAAAAACACAAAAGATGAGACAACCATATACGTGGTTCACCTCCTTCATGAGGGTACGTCCACCAACTTTTTGTTACTCTTTTTATTAATTCTTCCATAAAGTTAGGGGGGGGTACAATGATGCGGATTATCTATTACAATTCGTTTCAGCCTCGAAACAAAGCGAGTGTAGTGGAAATTTGCATTTTTATTTTCTCTTGATGTCCTCCATCCCAGCACTCCAAATGCTAACAGTACTCCAAGTACTGATCCAAGCTACCTGACCCAAGGACGATACCCTTCCATGGGTGTATCTCCTTCTTGTGCTATTCATGGTGCTTCACAAAGCTGAGGCACTTCCTTTCTCACACACCATAACACCTAGAGGTTATTCTCTTCACAGAGCCCCCACTCTTACGACAGTCCTCTTAATGTGTGTGGAACGAGTCTTAACCAAAACATCTTACATCTAGGCATCCCTAGAATGCATAATGGTTCCTAGTTGGCCCAGGGCAAAATATGTAGCTTTCATCCACTACCTTCATCACCACTTTTCTTGTGGTAACAACTTTGTGCGCATGATATTTTTCTGATATCTTTTTAACTCATTACAGTCCTCGAGCTTTAGCACTCTTCATGGCCACAATTTCCCATGCCTGCAACCACTCCATAGGAAGTCACTTTACCATATTTTTGTTTCAAAGAATATCAAAATTTTTACCATAAGTCATGTCTTACTTCATTTCTCATTCATAATATAAGAGCCTTTATACTAGTACACTCTTTTTACCACTAAGGCATTTATTGATTTTAAGCACAACACATTTTATTACTAACCTCGGCTGCACTGTAGCCCAAGTTCATAAGTAAATCTAATTCCTGACTTTAAAGGTTTGTTGTCCTACCTTGTGAGTACGTATGAAATATCAATAGTCTCTATGTGCACATCCTAATTCCCAGGCTTCACTTGCACGCCGGTTATTACAATAGTTGAAACATTGCATCTAACATGAATCTCTTCACCACAACTTTTCATTCAGGCTCTCAGGTTTATGTCCATTTAGGACTCAGAGCCATATGCTATTGATGAGTATGTATGTAGGAGGAGCATCAAGGGTCTGGTCTGGCCAATTCCTCGCATTTTCTACATGGAATCACCTTTGAGAATCGATAATTCATTCGACATGTCAAATAGGCCCAGCCATCACAATTGTCTTTAGTGACACAATGTACATTTTTCATTCAGATGTGGTGCAGAAGACAAGTTAAGATAATACCAAACAACGCATTTAAAGAAGTGCAACAAACAACAATTTTTAACAAACAAGCATTAAAGCATTCCCTTAATATGCAACTGGTGGAGATTTAACTGAATCCCCTTTCCTGTAGGATAATTAGTGTTAATGCACCACCTAAAATCAATACAATTCTTCAATTGTGAGAATCTGATGTGATTATTCTTTGTACTACTATCACACGTCTCCACATTTTTCTTTGTGGTTTGGGTGCTAGACCTTGAACTTACAACAACACCTATTACTCTTTGCTAGGCCTTAGTCAGTTTTGTTTAAGAACAATGCCCATAATGAACATAATGCATTTAGAATCCCAAAATGTATTACAGGACCTACGATAAGATGATCACTGTAGCATTCTAAAGTGATGTAAGATAGTATGTAACTATGCACAAGTTTAACTTGACTTGGAAATTCAAGGCACTATTTCAATCCCTGTTAAGAACCTGAAAATTTTTGCATGGTGCATTATTAATCAGTCAAATAACCTATGCACTTATACTACCTTTAATACTTCTAGGTAGTGCTTGAAAGAGAAACAAGTGAATGCCATTGCATGTCACCACTCGACTTTTGATCCTATGCCTCGTATATTCAACATGTCAATCCTCATTTCTGCTCATGTTTTTAGGAAGAAAAGCAAAGTTACCATTAGAAAATACCATGATAGTTGTAATCAAAATGTCGTGTGAAACTTCAAACCTGATCGCATGAAGTTTTACTTAATATCACATACTTAGTTCTCCTAATTGCTTCAACATATGGCAAGTCCGACAACAACTCCTATGATCCTTAATCCACATATATTGTTGCAAAATATTTCCAAGATTTTATTACATTTCCAAACTTAATACTTGACTTTAGAAGAGGGAAAATCAATCTAGAATTGAGCTTAAACCCAGGGCAACAGAGCTTAACAACTTTAATGCAACATGCTGGTTTTAGACATTAGTTTCATCAAGATGCAGTCAAGAAGGCAACCCCTTCAAACAATTCCTAAACCTAAACATGATCTAATTACTTGTCATAACCTTTTTGTGCCATCTACTTAAATATCATCAGTAAATATGCACAGTGGTGTCTTCAACAAAGATTTCCAACTTATGTGTGATATTGTTAATTGTAGTATAGCAAGTTTTCAGATTTTTTTCCAGCTCTGTATATAGCTAAATAGAGTGAGGTTTACAGCTCAGTTTAGCACTGCCTAGATGAGAACAACTTATTTATTTAAGATTCAAATAGGCCCAATTTAGTAGAGATTGCATCTCTGAAAACAAATGGAATATACCGCTTAAGGTTAAAATGCAAGAGGAGCTGGGCAATATTTTTCTCTAAATTAGTCTTAAACCAAATACCAACAGTAAATTTGAACTATCAATTGGTATAAATTATTTATTAGTAATAATACTAGATCTGGCTGTGGATATTTTATTAGGAATTATAATACCAGATCTGTCATTTCATATCTAGATGGAGCTAATTTTGTGTATGATGGATGATTCTTCCTTTATAACAGGGTCAATGACATTAAAATGGAAAATTACGTTTGTTCTCAAAAGAAGAGTAAGAAAGTTGATGATAATTCAAACTTACACCTATATTGACCATCCATAAGAGAGTCCTAATACTATGAATAAGATCTTCCAAGTCGCTACCGTTAGCACCCTTATCAACTTTAACTAGCTTTGATCATGACACGTCAGAAAACATAGCATTATAAAAGGAAATTATTTTGTTAAAAGAAAGTAGGTGCAAGGATAGAGACTTCCATTTTTGCCACTAAAAATAATTTGGAAAACATTCTAGCTTACTTCAAGAAGTGTCTATATTTATCCCTTTATGTTAAAGATACTTTATCCTAGTGATAGAACATTCATAATAAAGTGACTAGCATGGTACTCATCTGGTTTTAATTCAATAATTGATCTCGAGAAAGTATGAACTGCCGCGTCGCAATTTCTTCCAAATGTAATTCGACTTTCCTACAAAATTATCATGTTAGCCCATTCTTAAGGGTCCAGTGTTGTAGCTGGCTCTGATACCATATGTGACATCCCCACAATACCTTGTTGTGGAAGAAGATAAAATGGGTAAAAAAATTTCAATTTTATTAAAGCTTTAAACCATCCAAGTAATGTACTTCTTAATTGAATGTCTGCAAAATAATTTATATTGCATATTTATTAGCACCATTTCATAAAGGGAGTATGCTCAACATAAAAACACAAAAGACGTGNGGGGGGGGGGGGGGGGGGGGGAGGGGGTTACAGTGATGCGGATTATCTGTTACAATTTGTTTCATCCTTGAAACAAAGTGAGTGCAGTGGAAATTTGCATTTCCCAATTTCTAAAAGGGATGCTCAAGGATCGGCTCTGCACAACTAGTTAGTATACACATGTTACCAGATTCTATGTTGTCCAAGAATGAGGTCATGGGCAAACACCCTTAGTTAGTATTTGGTATAAAAGACATATTAAGCTCAATATCAAAATGCTGCTTTTGTCCATGATTCCTTCTAGATCTAAATGAATTTCAACTTTAAATGTTATAACTCTAAACATCTTCAAAAACCATCTTTCAACAATACATTAGTACCGAATTCGACTTTTTTAGAAAACGACTAGACTAAACTCAGCCTTCAACCAATTTCTTTGAGGTTGAGCATGAACCCGAAACAAATACAGAGGCATCATTCACAATCTGGATCAGCAATGATGAAAAGGTGAAATATTGTACTTGATACTGAAAGTATATACAGTCTTTAATACAAAGAATATTCATCCATCGCTTAACCACCACACTGATTTCTCATGAAATCATGGTCTTAAAAAAAAGAGTTTTTAAATAAGGATCAATCTTCAGCAAAAGCTAAACCTCAGATCGATTTACTCTTTGAAATCATGGCATAGTAGATAAATATCAATCTTCAAACAAAAGATAAACCCATATCGATTTCCTTTCTGGAATCATGGCATAAAAAGACAGAGATTTAAATAAAAATCAATCTTCAGGAAAAAGCTAATAGCGAAACCCCGATCATTTCCTTTCTGGAATCATGGCATCAAAGGATAGAGATTTAAATAAAGCACAATATTCAAACCATCACAAGATCGGTTCTCATGAAACCGTAGGAATGAATAAAATGGATTTTAACATGCACCGATCAAGCAATCACCATATAATAAAACCGCGTTTTGACAAAGCACGGCTCATGCATTCACCAGATTCAATGAAAATTGTGAGAATCATCTAATAATGTTTAAACAATAAACCGATCCCAACTATCAATGAAATCGTGACCATCATATAACAAATGAACAGATCCAGAATGCATGAAATCATGAGCATCATATAACAATGAACATATCCAGACTATCCATGAAATCGTGAGCACAATAACAGAGGTTTTAATAAAGGTCATTCTTAAAAAAATCCTAAACCCCAGGTCGATGAAATCGTGGCCATAATAAACGGTGTTTAGACATGCCTTGAATCCAGGCTAAAAAGCAATCTTCAGAGCGATGAGAATCATGGCATAATAAACTGCATTTAAACAATGAACATCCAGACTATAAAGCATTCATCTGATCATGGCATAATAACAAAGGTTTTAATAAAGCTTAGTCTTCAAAAACTAAACCCCCAATCGATGAAATCGTGGCCATAATAAATAGTGTTCAAACAAAGCATAAATGCAAGCTATCGTGCAATCAACCATATTGAAGAAAATCATGGGCATATAAAGCAACTAATTACCAAAACACAGATCATGCAATCGAAATAATATAGCACCATTTGACAAGGCACTGATATGACCATCATGCAATTACCAGATTTAAGAAAATCAGGGCATAATAAAACGACTAATAACCAAAGCACAAATTTCAAGCTATCACCAGGTCGCCATACCAGATTGCCAAATCGCATATCCATCTTAAATCAAATCGCATACCCGAATTTAAATCGCATACCAAAATTTAAATCACATACCAGAACTTGAATTAAATCTTATACCAAATCACCATGCATAGGCATAGTGATTGCAAAGGAGTCCCTTAAATGGAGCAAAACACAAACCCCCCCAATGTCCTCTAGCCATGGCATCTCGCCCCCTTTTATAAGAAAATCATAGGGTCAAGTGCCAAAGATTTACCGACAAGTTTCCTATCAAGGTGGAATAAAATCCTCCTCGGATTATTCCTAATGTAACCATTCCACACAATCCTCCTTCCTAAACCAAGTTAATATTTTAAGATATGTGATTTACCTCCTTGAATCCAAGTTGTTTCCTTGGTTAAACTTTTATAAAGTGAAAACCCCTCTTGCATGTATTTCTCTTTTATAGTAACATATATAGAATCCAAAAGAGGTACACGGTTAAACCAAACAAAACTCCCAATTGGACTAGAATTAGAACTAGTTCTATAAACATGCAAGCCTCTAGTAAAATATATGAACATGTAGCAGTGGTAGTTGAAAATTATCTGTTGGAATACTTAGGAGGGGTATCTAGATCATTTCTTACAAGATCCACTCATGATAAAAACAAATCCCTTCATCTTACAACTTCGTAACTACCATAAATCAGAGTGACTTAACATACCCATTGTTACACTTGCCCCAAAGCATAAAACTAGATTGGTAAGGATAGGACACATATAAAAGAAAGACGACTGGCTTGATTTAATCAAGAAACTCTGACAAATAGATGCAGGTTTTAGCAGAGGATTGTATCACTGGAAATGGTATGTATAGGTACCAATTGTACAAGAATTGGCTGATGAAGTTTTATGGGAAGGAAAATGGCTTCTAGAACAGATGTTGTTCCATTTCTCTGTTGAGAAATGGCCTACAAGCAAATTCCCCCAAGAAATGGTAATTCCTTGGTCATTTATCACTTTATTGGGACTTTTTTTTTAAAAACCCCGCCATAAAATTTACAAAAAGAAACAAATATAAATCCTTAATAAAAAAGGAGCATTCTTACCCATCCTTCACTCTGAATTCAATTACAAGCTCCTTTGGATTTAATTACAAGTCCCTTGGTTTTAGCTTATCACTTTGTACTTGTAAGTTAGTCTTTTATCAAATTTTGGATGTAATCGACAAGACGATGCATGTGATAATATTATAATAAACCCCTTGTTCTAATATCTATTTGATATGTATGCAAATTGTTTTACTTAGATTGAGGTTTTGAGGCAAATTACGATGTGGACCTGATTTCACTTAAACTTTGATGAATTGTATCTTTTAAGCGTTGAAATGGATTCGCTAAATCACTTATCATATTCATATTATGGAGGCAGAATGGCGATGTTTCTTAGATTCCAAACCTTCTGACCATGTTTCTCATTTCATTACCATTGCATGTTTCTCTTTCATTTTTTTTTCTTTTAACGCATGGTTCCTTTTACTAGGCTGTGCATTTTTGGATTGGGGTCGTGAGGGGACATTACATCCTTCACCCCTTAGAGTTAACACCATCCTCGGTGTTACTTGTTTATTTTTTCTTCGGTTCTCATTTCTTGATTTTATAATTCCTAATCCCTCTGATTAATGGGATTGGGTCCTCATCCTGCATTTATAATCATACATATGCATGTATACTAGCATCGACATTGAAATAATGTATAACTCAGAAATCCATCACTATGCAATTTTCATAATCCACAGTTGTTCCGATATACATGTCAGTTCTATTTGCCAATAAATAAACATATTACCTCATAGGTACAAGTTTACCTGTAATGCACATACCTCTTCCCGGCATTTTTATTTTCTCTAGATGTCCTCCATCCCAGCACTCCATGTGCTAACAGTACTCCAAGTACCGATCCAATCTACCCAACACAAGGACAACATGGTTCCTTAGGTGTATCTCCTTCTTGTGCTATTCAGGGCACTTCGCCAAGCTGAGGCACTTCCTTTCTCACACACCATAACACCTAGAGGTTATTCTCTTCACAGAGCCCCCACTCTTGTGACAATCCTCTTAATGTGTGCGGAACGACTATTAACCAAAACATCTTACATCTAGGCATCCCCAGAATGCATAATGGTTCCTAGCTAGCCTGGGGGAAAATATGTAGCTTTCATCCACTACCTTCATCACCACTTTCCTCGTGGTAACAACTTTGTGCGCATGAGATTTTTCTCATATATTTTTAACTCATTAAAGTCCTAGAGCTTTAGCACACCTCATGGCCGCAATTTCCCATGCCTGCAACCACTCCATAGGCGGTCAGTTTACCATATTTTTTATTCAAATATTATCAAACTTTTTAGCATAAGTGATGTCTTACTTCATTTCTCATTCATTAGATAAGAGCATTTATACTAGTGCACTCTTTTTAGCACTAAGGCATTTATTGATTTTAAGCACAATGCACTATTATTACTCACCTCGGTTGCACTGTAGCCCAAGTTCATAAGTAAATCTAATTCATGACTTTAAAGGTTTGTTGTTGTACCTTGTGAGTACATATGAAAGATCAATATTCTCTATGTGCATATCCTGATTCCTAGGCTTCACTTGCACGTCGGTTATTACAATAGTTGAAATATTGCATCTAACCTGGATCTCTTCACCACAACTTTTCATTCATGATCTCAGGTTTATGTCCATTTAGGACTCAAAGTCATATGCTATTGATGTGTACACGTGTAGGAGGAGCATCAAGGGTCTGTCTGGCCAATTCCTCACATTTTCTTCATGGAATCACCTTTGAGAACTAATAATTCGTTTGACCTGTCAACTAGGCCCAGCCATCACAATTGTCTTTAGTTACCAGCAATTTGTTAATAAAACGTTATTGTTTATGCATTTTAACACTCCTAACATCCATTCGACACAATGTACATTTTTCATTCAGATGTGGTGCAAAAGGCAAGTTAAGCTAATACCAAACAATATCTTTAAAGAAGTGCAGCAAAGAACAATTTTTAACAAACAACCATTAAATTATTCCCTTAATATGCAACTGGTGGATATTTAACTAAATCTCTTTTCCTGTAGGAGAATTAGTGTTAATACACCACCTGAAATCAATACAACTCTTCAATTCTGAGAATCTGAAGTGACTTTTCTTTGTACTAATGTCACACATCTCCACATTTTACTTTGGGGTTTGGGTGCTAGACCTTGAACTTACAACAACACCTATTACTCTTTTCTAGGCCTCAGTCATTGTTGTTTAAGAACAATGCCCATAATGAACAAAATGGATTTAGACTCCCAAAACTTATTATAGGACCTACTATAAGGTTTTCACTGTAGCATTCTAAAGTGATGTAAGATAGTATGTACCTATGCACAAGTTTAACTTGCCTTTGAAATTCAAGGCAGTGTTGCCAGCCCTGTTAAGAACCTAAAAAATTTTGCATGGTGCATTATTAATTAGTCAAATAACCTATGCACTTATACTACCTTTAATACTTTTGGGTAGTGCTTGAAAGAGAAACAAGTGAATGCCATTTCATGTCAGCACTCGACATTTGATCCTATGCCTCGTATATTCAACATGTCAATCCTCATTTCCGCTCATGTTTTGAGGCATAAAAGAAAAGTTACCATTAGAAAAGACCATGATAGCTGTAATCATAATGTCATGTGAAACTGCAAACCTGATTGCATGAAGTTTTACTTAATATCACATATTTAGTTCTCCTAACTACTTCAACAGATGGCAAGTCCGACAACAACTCCTATGATTCTTAATCCACATATATTGTTGAAAAATATTTCCAAGATTTTATTACATTTCCAAACTCAATACCTGACTTTAGCAAAGGGAAAATCAATCTAGAATTGAGCTTAAACCCAGGGCAACAGAGCTTAACAACTTTAATGCAACATGTTGGTTTTAGACATTAGTTGCATCAAGATGCAGTCAAGAAGGAAACCCCTTCAAACAATTCCTAAACCTAAACATGATCTAATTACTTGTGATAATTTTTTTGTGCCATCTACTTAAATATCATCAGTAAATATGCACAGCGGTGTCTTCAACAAAGATTTCCAACTTAGGTGTGATATTGTTAATTGTAGTATAGCAAGTTTTCAGATTTTTTTATAGCTCTTTATATAGCTAAATAGAGTGAGGTTTACAGCTCAGTTTAGCACTGCCCAGATGAGAACAACTTATTTATTTAAGATTCAAATAGGCCCAATTCAGTATAGATTGCATCTTTGGAAAAAAATGGAATATACTGCCTAAGGTGACAATGCAAGAGGAGCTGGGCAATGTTGTTCTCTTAATTAGTCTTCAACCAAATACCAGTAGCAACTTTGAACTATCAATTGGGATAAAGTATTTCTTAGTAATAATACCAGATCTGGTTGTGGATATATTATTAGGAGTTATAATACCAGATTTGTCATTTCATATCTAGATGGAGCTGATTTTGTGTATGATGGATGATTCTTCCTTTATAACAAGGTCAATGAGATTAAAATGGAAAATTACGTTTGTTCTAAAAAGAAGAGAAAGAAAGCTAACGATAATTCAAACTTACACCTATCTCGACCATCCATAAGAGAGTCCTAATACTATGAATAAGATCTTCCAAGTCGCTTCCCTTATCACCCTTATCAACTTTAACTAGCTTTGATCATGACACGTCAGAAAACATAGCATTACAGAAGGAAATTCTTTTTATAAAAGAAAGTAGGTGCAAGGATAGAGACTTCGATTTTTGCCACTAAAAATAATTTGGAAAGCATTCTAGCTTACTTTAAGAAGTGTCTATATTTCTCCCTTGATGTTAAACATACTTTATCCTAGGGATATAACATTCATCATGCAAAGAAACTTATTAAAGTGACTAGCATGGTACTCATCTAGTTTTAATTCGACAATTGATCCCGAGAAAGTATGAACTGCCGCGTCACAATTTCTTCCAAATGTAATTTGACTTTCCTTCAAAATTATCATGCTAGCCCATTCTTAAGGGTCTAGTGTTGTAGATGGATCTCATACTATATGTGACATCTTTGCAATACCTTGTTGCGGAAGTAGATAAAATGAGTAAAAATCTTTTCATTTTCATTAAAGCTTTAAACCATCCAAGTAATGTGCTTCATAATTGAATGTATGCAAAATAATTTATACTGCATCTATATTAGCACCATTCCATAAACAGAGTATGCTCAACATAAAAACCCAAAAGACGAGACAACCATATACGTGGTTCACCTCCTTCATGAGGCTACATGCACCAAGTTCTTGTTAGTCCTTTTATTAATTCTTCCATAGTGGGGGGGGTACAGTGATGCGGCTTATCTGTTACAATTCGTTTCAGCCTCGAAACAAAGCGAGTGTAGTGGAAATTTGCATTTCTCAATCCCAAAAGGGATGCTCACGGCTTGGCTCTGCACAACTAGTTAGTATACACACGTTACCAGATTCTATGTTATCTGAGAATGAGCTCATGGCCAAACACCCTGAGTTAGTATTTGGTATAAAAGACATCCTAAGCTCTATATCAGCATGCTACTTTTGTCCATGATTCCTTCTAGATCTGAAGGAATTTCAACTTTAAATGTTATAACCCTAAACATCTTCAAAATCCATCTTTCAACAATACATTAGTACCGAATTCGACTTTTTAAAAAAAGGACTAGACTAAAATCAGCTTTCAACCAATTTCTTCGAGGTTGAGTATGAACCTGAAACAGAGGATTCATTCACAATCCGGATCAGCAATGATGAAAAGGTGAAATATTGTACTCCATGTTGAAAGTATCTACAGTCTTTAATAAAAAGAAAATTCAGCCATCGCTTAACCACCACACTGATTTCTCATGAAATCATGGTCATAAAAAAATAGAGTTTTTAAATAAGGATCAATATTCAACAAAAGCTAAACCTCAAATCGATTTCGTCTTTGAAATCGTGGCATAGTAGATAAAGATCAATCTTCAAACAAAAGATAAACCCAGATCGATTTCCTTTCTGGAATCATGGCATAAAAAGATAGAGATTTAAATAAAAATCAATCTTTAGGAAAAAGATAATAGCAAAACCCCGATCGTTTCCTTTCTGGAATCATGGCATCAAAGGACATATATTTAAATAAAGCACAATATTTAAACCATCACCATATCAGTTCTCATGAAACCGTAGGAATGAATAAAATGGAGTTTAACATGCACCGATAAAGCAATCACCATATAATAAAACCACGTTTTGACAAAGCATGACTCATGCATTCACCAGATTCAACGAAAATCGTGAGCATCATCTAACAACATTTAAACAATAAACAGATCCCGACTATCAAGGAAATCATGAGCATAATATGACAAATGAACAGATCCAGAATGCATGAAATCATGAGCATCATATAACAATGAACAGATCCAGACTATCCATGAAATCGTGATCATAATAACAAAGGTTTTAATAAAGATCGGTCTTAAAAAAAAAATTAAACCCCAGATCGATGAAATCTTTTCCATAATAAACAGTGTTCATACATGCACAGAATCCAAGCTGTAAAGAAATCTTCAGAGTGATGAGAATCATGGCATAATAAACAACATTTGGACAATGAAAATCTTGACTATAAAGCATTCATTCGATCATGGCATAATAACAGAGGTTTTAATAAAGCTCTGTATTCAAAAACTAATCCCTAGATCGATGAAATCGTGGGCATAATAAATAGTGTTCAGACAAAGCATAAACGAAAGCTATCATGCAATCCACCAGATTGAAGAAAATCATGGGCATATAAAGCAGCTAATTACCAAAACACAGATCATGCAATCGAAATAATATAGCAGCATTTGACAAGGCACTAATACGGCCATCATGCAATTACCAGATTTAAGAAAATCAAGGCATAATAAAATAGCTAATAACCAAAGCACAAATTTGAAGCTATCACCAGGTCGCCATACCAGATAGCCAAATCACATATCCATCTTAAATCAAATTGCATAGCAGAATTTAAATCGCATACGAGAAATTGAATTAAATTTCATACCAAGTCGCCATGCATAGGCAGAGTGATTGCAAAAGAGTCCCTTAAATGGAGCATAACGCAAACCCCCCCAATGCCCTCTAGTCATGGAATCTACCCGCCTTTTATAAGAAAATCATAGGGTCAAGTGGTAAAGATTTACTAACAGGTTTCCTATCAAGGTGGAATAAAATCCTCCTCGGATTCTTCCCAGCGTAACTGCTCCACACAATCCTCCTTGCTAAACCAAGTTACTATTTTAAGAGGTGTGATTTACCTCCTCGACTCCAAGTTGTTTCCTTGGTTAAACTTTTATAAAGTGAAAACCCCTCTTGCATGTATTTCTCTTTTATAGTAACATATATAGAATCCAAAATAGGTACACAGTTAAACCAAAAAAAACTCCCAATTGGACTAGAATTAGAACTAGTTCTATAAAGATGCAAGACTTTAGTAAAATATATGGACATGTAGCAGTGGTAGTTGAAAATTATCAGTTAGAATACTTAGGAGGGGCATCTAGATCATTTCTTACAAGACCCACTCATGATAAAAACAAATCCCTTCATCTTACAACTTCGTCACTACCATAAATCAGAGCGACTTAACATACCCATTGTTACACTTTCCCCAAAGGATAAAACTAGATTGGTAAGGATAGGACACATATAAAAGACAGATGACTGGCTTGATTTAATCAAGAAACTCTAAGAAAGAGATGTAGGTTTTAGCAGATTATTGTATCACTGGAAATGGTATGTATAGGTACCATTTTTACAAGAATTGGCTGATGAAGTTTTATGGGAAGGAAAATGGCTTCTAGAACAGATGTTGTTCCATTTCTCTGTTGAGAAATGGCCAACAAGCAAATTCTCCCAAGAAATGGTAATTCCTTGGTCATTTGTCAATTTATTGGGACTTTTTTTTTAAAACCCGACCATATAATTTACAAAAAGAAACAAATATAAATCCTTAATAAAAAAGGAGCATTATTACCCATCCTTCATTCTGAATTCAATTACAAGCCCCTTTTGATTTAATTACAAGTCCCTTGCTTTTAGATTATCACTTTGTACTTGTAAATTAGTCTTTTATCAAATTTTGGATGCAATCCACAAGACAATGCATGCAACAATATTATAATAAACCCCTTGTTCTAAAATCTATTTGATATATATGCAAATTGTTTAACTCAGATTGAGTTTTTGAGCCAAATTACGATGTGGACCTGATTTGACTTAAACTTTGATGCATTGTATCTTTTAAGTGTTGAAATGGATCCGCAAAATAATTTCTTATATTCATATTATGGAGGTAGAATGGCGATGTTTCTTATACCCCAAACCTTCTGACCATGTTTCTCATTTCGTTACCAATGCATGTTTCTGTTTCATTTTTTTTCTTTTAATGCATGGTGCCTTTTACTAGGCTTTTCATTTTCGGATTGGGGTCGTGAGGGGACATTACAGAGTTATGCCATAGAAAACCCCCATTTCATATCTTAATACATTAAAAAAATCGTAAACACTAATACAGGATTTCATAGCTACGAGGGTGCGAACACCAATGCCATATGGCATGGCCCAAGCCTTAACGTTGTGACATATATCATCCACAAACCAACGCATACAACAAATTCCAAGTCTACAGAATCCACGATTTAACAACCATTGAAATTGATGCAGCATAAAAATATATAAACATAGTCTTTTTAAAGTCATTACCAAGTTCACACAGTCGTTACCATTGACCATTGCACCATTGCAAGCAATGTTGCTGCCATTGTTTACAGCCGAACCAAAACATTAATTATAAAATACAAAGATCCTATAGAGGGTTACCCAGACTCTCTTTGCTTCCTATAATCATCAAATAAATACATTTCCAATACATTGTAAGTTCTGTCCCAAATAAAAATCGAAACCCTACAACAAAAAGACCCAAGTGTGTCACCTCAAAACACAGAGCTCGTTCTAGACACAGTCAAACCTCAAAACCAAAATGCATCCATGAAAACCAGACTCAAGCAATTATAATCACGATGAGCATCATCGTTGTCTTAACCATTAATAAAATGGAGGGAACAAGTTCGCACTTGTACAGAGAAGGCTTACCTGAATGGGTATGGATTTTCTCACTAGACTATCCATGAGCCACGAATCCCAACCCTTCGCTATACTCTGCAACCTGCAAACAAAGAGAAAAAGGAACATGAGAAGTATGAGTTGTAAACCAACTGAAACCACAAATAATACTAAAGAAACCTAGAATGATTACATACCTATCAAAACCACATAAGTCATATTATTCATACTGCGTGGGAGCAGAGTGCAAGCAGCCAAGCTATGAATGACCAAACCCCATCGTTGAACCAAGCCCTAAGCTAAGATGCCAAATTTCACCATGCACATTAAAGGTGCCACATTGTTTCCCATTAACTTCCTCTAAACTCAAGACCCTATAGTTCATACACGAGACATTGGCATATATTTCTATTACATGTAATTTATATAAACCCACTATGCAATGTTTAGACTTAGGATTTAATCCCTATGACCATGGCATATTTCATATGCCAGAGAACGTATAAACCAAGGTTATTACAAGTATTTTATCCTCCAATCAAATGTTAAAATCAAACCATGTAGGAAGATTATGATAAAACATTTACACCATGATAATTAAGGTCTAGTAAATAACAAGTCTAAGTCATGAAAATAGTAAGTGTGATAGTGAGCCAATCACTATCATAAAGACCATAAAGATAATAATAATAATCAATATAATGTCACTAGGACAAGGGTTGCAAAATACGAGAGCTAGTAATAGAAATGATCAGTACCTTCTCTTAACCATTGTAAACAAGTTCTCTTTCACCAAGTATACCTACATATAAATGAGACAAGAATGTGTTAGTTCGACAGAACTAAGTAAGACCGTTGTGTCAAGTAGAAACTGTTACCTCTCAGGGTTACAAGGGAAACTAGTCCCTGTACTCCACCCATTTGTTTCCAAGAACAAAGTTAAATTAGAATCATTTATACAACAGTAAAAACATGTGAAATTCAGTGAAGTACATAATCAAAATATCTAACATGAATAGCATTGCATAACCATAATAATAGCATATTAATCAACATTATGACATCATAATTAAACAGAGTAATAATCACATCACAAGGTAATGAAGCGAGACGGAAGAACAACTCACGATAAAAAAAAAACCATGTAAATAGTGTATGACATATTCCGCAAGTCCAATAATGTCCAGCATGGGTAGTTTTGACTAGGCTAATAATTTTTTTTTTAATTTTCAATTTTTTGGGACATTACAAGTGGTATGAGAGCCCAATTTCAACACTAAGAGACCTAATAAGCGTACCGGACATTCGTTGCAAGGAAAATAAAGTATGTTTTAAATTTTGTTAACAAACAGAAATTTATCCTGTTATTTAAAATTTGCAATTTCGGGCCCATTTTTAGATCATGAACACTAAAGAAGATAATAGCCATAAAGGGAAATTGAATAGCCCCACCCAGGAAGCATAACTGGTGGTGGAACTAATTCTGACATTATGAAAACCATACAAAGTATTCAAGCAGACTTGCAAAGGTTTAGAGATGACAATCTGAATGAAAGAAAGGAACAACAAGCAATCAATGCAACGTTGTTGTGAAATATGACGGGAGGAAGCTTGCATGGGAAACCCACTCATTCCACAAATAGGCTCAATAAGGAACCTCATCATAAACAGGCCATCAAACCAAGAGAAGAAATAGAAGAGGAACATACCCCTAAACGTCTAGAAGGAGAATATAACTGTCTTTCCACTAAGGACTCTCTTTCTCCATGCAGAAAGAAACAAGAAGTGATGACAATCTTCAGGGGGAGTTGAGAAAAATAAGAGCCCCTACCTATAAAGGGGAATTGAACATGGGGGATTAAGCTGAATAATGGTTGTTGGGTATGAGAAAATATTTCCAAGTACATAACTACTCTAGCAAAACGAAGACTCGACTGGCCATCTATAATTTAAATGGAAAAGTATCAAGATGGTGAAGAGATTTGAAAGATACCAAGAAATATGAGTTAAGGGAAATAGGATGGAGTAGCTTCCGCAAAATATTTTAAGAAAAATATATGTCGGAAAGGTTCTTCGATAGAAATATGAAAGAGTTTCACGAACTACTTATGGGACCAATGACTATGGATGCTTTTTAGTAACAAATTTATAGATTTGTTACATTATGTACCATACATCAAGGATGAAAAGGTAAAGATCAAGTAGTTTTTAGGATGTATTCCTCCCAAATTTCAGGAAAGGATTGAGTTTGACATGCCTAAAACCTTGGATACCACATTGCAGAAAACTAGGCTCTTCTATGAGCACGGACAGCTAAGCCAAGAAACAACGAACAAAAAAAAATACAAGTCTAAGAACTTCTCTGACAACCGCAAACCAGGTTTTAAACCACCCTCGTACACGAAACAGAAAAACAATTTTCCAGCAAACAATAACTTCAACAAATTAGGTACAAAACCATATGTACCAGCTCTAAATGCTAACAAGCCAGTAGCAGCTGGGGGAGACAATTCTACCTTGCTATAAATCAAATGCTGGAAATGCAGCGGGCCTCATTATGCCCGGGATTGTAAGAACAAGAACAATGGGGTCTTGCACAAATTACAAGAAGAACCAATGGTATTGGACATAGCTGGAACACGGTGGATTTATGCATCCTTGGATGACCGACAGGTAGACCATCAGGCTACCATGGTTGAGATATAAGGTAAGATCTTTAACACTTCTATTTCAATGTTGATTGACCCCGATGCTTGTTGGAGCTATGTATCACCTAAAATTGTTGATGTATGTAAATTAGGAAAAGTAAAACATGACAAACGTTGGATGGTACAATTATCCACTACTACAAAATGAAAAGTTTCAGAAATAGTTAAATATTATGAGGTAAAATTGAATGGTTATCCTACGAAGGTAAACCTGAGCATCCTACCTTTCGGATCTTATGAAATACTTATCGGTATGGACTGGTTGGAACAACACCATGTCATTCTTGATTTCTTACACAAGGCAATCTTATGTACAGATAAAAAAGGGAATCAAGTAAAGATTTAAGGCGTACCAAAGAAATTTTCGGTAAGGTAGATATCTTCCTTACAAGCAAAGAAGAGCATTAGAAAAGGATGCAAGTTGTTTGCAGTAAATATTTGAGACATTGAGGCTGAGAGAGAACAATGCATATAGTACTTTCTTGTTCTTGTAGAATTCAAGGACATATTCCCTGAGGAATTCCCACGATAACCTCAGAAATGAGACCTAGATGTTTCCAAAGAACTGACCCCAAGATCAGTTACAACTTCAAAACCCCTTACCACATGAGCGCACCATAGTTAGTGGAACTCAAATTGGAATTAGAAGATTTGATAGAAACTTGGATATATTCAACCAAATGTGTCCCCTTAGGGAGCACCGATACTGTTCGTAAAGAAGAAGGATGGTATGATGCGGATGTGCATCAATTACCATCAGCTTAACAAGATGACTATCAAGAATCGATATCCACTCCCTAGGATCGATGACTTGTTCAATCAAGTAGAAGGATCCAAGATATTTTCAAAGATCATCCTACGATTTGGGTACCATTAAGTATGAATTCGGTGGTAGGATATTCACAAAACCGCATATCGTACAAGGTACGGGCACTACGAGTTTGTAGTAATATCGTTTGGGTTAACCAATGCACCTGTGAACTTTATGTGTTTGATGAACAATATATTCAGTAAATATATGGATAAAATTTTTTTGGTTTTTATAGACGACATCCTAGTTTACTCTATGAGTAAAGAGGAGAACGAGGAACAACTTCGCATAGTGCTATGGGTGTTACAGGAACACTAGCTGTATGCCAAGTTTAGTAAATGTGATTTTTACAAACCGTAGATATAGTACTTGGGTCACATCATCTCCAAGATAGGGATAGCTGTGGACCCAAAAAATATTAGGGCCATACAAGAATAGCCTACCCCTACTAGTGTCACTAACATTAGGTCCTTTTTGGGATTATCTGGATATTATCATAAGTTTATTGAGGACTTATCAAGAATAGCTTGTCCCATGACTTCTTTGTAGAAAAAAGGAAAATAAGTTCTTATGGAAGACCAAATGCGAGGAAATTTTTTAAAATCTTGAGCGGCTTTTGACTGTTAGGGTTAACGTTGACTTGAGATCGAGTCAAAGGTGGTTAGGTCTAGCACATGGTTTGTTGTAGCCCATGGTGTTGTCCCATAGTATTGCATGTGTTAACCTTGAATCGGGATTGAGTCAAAGGTGGTTAGGTCTAGCACATGGTTCGGGCACATGGTTTTGTTGTAGCCCATGGTATTGTCCCATGGTATTGCATGTGATTAAGCCTTTATAAGGCTTGAGGATGCTCCATTGTAAATTTCATTGTATAGTACTGAGTACTGTATGGTACTGAATGTGAGTACTGTATGGTACTGGATGTGAGTATTGTATGGTACTGGATGTGGGCATTGTATTATGCTGGAAGAGAGACTGTGAGAGCATGAAGAGGAAGTGCAACGGTTTTACTGCAGGGCGTATCCCTTGATCTTTTTGGACTGAAATAAAAGGACTGGCAAATTTGTTTGTGGACGTAGCCCATCGTTTGGATGAACCACATTATATCTGTGTCTCTCTGTAATGTTTAATGTGTTTTTGCATCTTGTTTATTGATTTAACTATATATCTGTTATTGCTCTGCGGTCCTGTTTTTTTCTAACAATTGGTATCAAAGAGAAAAGGTCTATTTGGTTTGTAAAATCGTAGGAAAGAAGGGTTCCTGGTTCGAGTGGGAGCAATGGCGGAACAAGGAAAGTTTAGGGTTGAGAAATTTAATGGCCAAAACTATCAGTTATGGAAGATGCAAATGGAGGACTATTTGTACCTGTTGTTGGGCGGAAAAGCAAAACAGCTAGCGGCTATGAAGGATGAAGAATGGGAGGTTCTTGACAGAAAGGCACTAGGAACAATACGGATGTGCCAGGCTTCGTCAGTGGCCTTCAATATTTTGAAAGAAATAACAACAGAGGGTGTGATGAGTGCATTGAGTAAGCTCTATGAAAAACCCTCGGCTTCTAACAAGGTATTTTTAATGAAGCGTTTATTTAATATGAAGATGTCAGAAAGTGGATCTATTGCTGACCATTTAATTGAGTTTAATACACTTACCAGTCAGTTAAGTTTTGTAAAAGTGAACTTTGTTGATGAGGTTAGGGCTCTTCTAATATTGTGCTCATTGCTAGAAAGCTGGAACAGCTTGGTCATGGCTATAAGTAATTCTGTCCCTATTTCAAGCACTCTTAAGTTTGATGATGTTGTTAGTGTTATTCTTAGCGAGGAAATGCAAAGGAAAAGCACAGGTGAGACATCAGGTAATGCGTTGACCATGGAGAGCAGAGGGAGACAAAAAGAGAGAGGAAGGAGCCCAGGAAATCACAGCAAGTCTAAAAAGGGAAGATCCAAGTCCAGATTTGGAAAAATAGAATGCTGGAATTGCGGTAAGAAAGGACATCTAGAGAAAGACTGCAGAGAACCAAAGAAGAAAGGTGAGAGGCAGCAAGAGACTACCCTGGAAGCAAATGTAGCAGGTGATGTGTTACAAGATGCTTTGACTCTTGCATTAGATAATACTAGTGATTACTGGGTAGTATATTCAGGGGCTTCATGTCATGCTACACCCCATAGGAAATTCTTTTATGATTATGTTCAAGGTGATTTTGGGCATGTGTTATTGGGGGATGATGAACCATGTAAAATTGTTGGAAAGGGTAAGGTATGGATTAAACTAAATAATGGAAATGACTGGTTGCTAAAGGATGTAAGGCACATTCCTACTATGAAAATAAATCTGATCTCAACAGGGCAGTTGGGAGATGGCGGTTGTTTGTCTATGTTTGGAGAAATGTGTTGGAAGGTCACTAAAGGATCAATGGTAATTGAAAAAGGAAATAGGATAGGTATGTTATATTTATGTCCTCATAACATTGATTATTCTATTTCTGTAGCTTCCACAGAAACACGTGCAGCGTTGTGGCATCATAGGCTTGGCCACATGAGTGAGAAGGGGATGCAGATTCTCCACTCAAGGAAACTGCTTCCAGATCTGAAGCAGGTAAGTTTGGAATTTTGTGAGAACTGTGTTTATGGAAAACAGAAGAGAGTTAGATTTCTCAGGGTTGGGAAACAAAAGAAGAGTGAAAATTTAGAGCTTGTCCATACAGATGTATGGGGACCAGCTCAGGTACAATCTCTTGGTGGCTCTCGTTATTATGTTACTTTTATTGATGATGCAACTAGAAAAACTTGGGTTTATTGCATTAGACATAAATCTGATGTGTTTGATACTTTTAAGAAGTGGAAAGATTTGGCTAAGAATGAGACAGGAAAAAGGTTGAAATGTCTCAGATCTTATAATCAAGGTGAGTACTGCAGCAAGGAGTTTGACAATTACTGTTCACATAGTGGAATTCGGAGAGAGAAGACAGTCCCTGGCACACCCCAAGAAAATGGCGTGTCATAAAGGATAAACAGAATGATCATGGAGAGTGCAAGGTGTATGATATTGCATGCAGGGTTTCCCTTACAGTTTTGGGATGATGCTGTAAACACTGTTGTTTATTTAATAAACAGATGGCCTTCAAGTGCTTTGGATGGTGGAATTCCAGAGGAGGCATGGATAGGTAAACATGTAAAATACTCATTTCTGAGAACTTTTGGTTGTGAAGCATTTGTCCATATTGATAAAGATGATAGAACAAAGCTTGAGGCTAAATCCAAGGAATGTACCTTTATTGGATACGGGGTTGATGATTTTGGTTATCACTTATGGGATCTTAAAAATTGCAAAATCATTAGGAGTAGAGATGTAGTATTCAATGAAAAGTTCATGTACACAGATCAGCTGCAGGGGAAGAAAGAAGAAAAGGAAAACACAGAGTACACAGTGCTTGATGAAATCAAAGAAAATGAAGTTCCAAAAGCACCAAAAAATAAAGAGCAGCAACAGGTACCTGAAACTCCTGCAACTATAAGAAGGTCTACCAGGTTAAGTAGACCCCTTGAACGATTCTCTCCTTCACGGTATTATTTATTGATGACTCCTTCTGGTGAGCCAGGATATTTTGAAGAAGCAATGCAGGTAGAAACTAGAAAGAAGTGGGAGCAAGGCATGGATAAGGAGATGGACTCATTGGTAAGAAACTAGACTTGGGATCTGGTTAAGTTGCCTGCAGGGAAAAGGGTATTGCAGAATAAATGGGTTTACAGGTTGAAGGAAGAAGATGGGGGAAAGAAGCGGTATAAGGCTAGACTTATTGTAAAGGGGTTTGCACAAAAGAAAGGTATAGAATTTGATGAAATATTTTCTCCTGTTGTTAAAACGACTTCAATTAGAACTATTTTAAGTCTAGTGGTGGTAGAAGATTTGCATCTTGAACAATTAGATGTAAAAATGGCCTTTCTCCATGGGGATTTGGAGGAAGAGATTTATATGCAGCAGCCACAAGGGTATGAGGTCAAAGGGAAGGAGAATTTGGTTTGCAGCTTGAAGAAGAGCTTGTATGGCCTGAAGCAAGCTCCAAGGTAGTGGTATTTAAAATTTGATAAGCTTATGATAGAACAAGGTTATGATAGATGTCATTCTGACCACTGTGCTTATTTCAAGAGGCTAGATAACAGAAGATATATTATCTTGTTATTGTATGTGGATGACATGCTTGTTGCAGGGTCTAACATGCAAGATATAAATGTGCTCAAAATAAAAATAGATAAATCATTTGCGATGAAGGATTTGGGTGATGCAAAGCAAATCCTTGGTATGATAATAACAAGAGACGGGAAAAATCACAAATTGACATTGTCTCAAGGTGAGTACATAGAAAAGGTCACTACTACATTTCAACCAAAAATTCGACGGCCGTATTGTTGGATTTTCGACACTTCCCTGTCGCATATACGACACTATGATTTTTTTAAGCGTCGGTGGAATTTCATCGGTTATCTGACATCTTTCCAATCCGTTGGTTAAACGACAGCTCAGTTTACCGTCGGTTAAATATAAATCATCAGTTATGCGACGGTGGAGATTTTTTTTTTAAAAAAAGTACACTTACAGGCCGTCGCTTACCCGTGGCTCAACCGTCGCTTAACCAAAGAAACCCGTCGCTTAACCATCACTTAATCAAAGAAAACCATCGCTTAACCCTCACTTAACCAAATAAAACCGTCGCTTAACCGTCGGTTAAGCGACAGTGTTGACGGCTATAAGGCCTACAGGCCGTCGCTTAACCGACGGCTATAAGTGTTTTAAAAAAAAAAAATCACCTACAGGTCGTCGCTTAACCGACGGCTAAAAGTGTTTTAAAAAAAAAATACAAATGGATTTATGGGGAGCTTTTACAGATATGTGCCCTTTTCTAGGGTACATCATCATATCACTTTTCGACAAAAAACACTGCAGATTGTTTAAGGTTGTGCTGGTATTTTCTACATCTACGGATGAAAAAACACTTTCTCCTCATCATAATGGGGCCAACTACCATATTTTCAATGATCAAATGATGGCCCTTCTTGTCTCTATGGATGTATTTGGAGAAACCCCTCCCTCACAGTTATGACCTAGTTTGCTAGAAAAAGGATGAAACACTTGGATTGGATGCTCTCTATGTGGAGTCGGGCCTTGTTTATCACACCAAGAATAACAAAAGTGCAAAACGGAGCTCTCCAATCTCAATATGGTAGACTTCAATAATTTAGACTCTAGAGTATATTGCAATATTCAAGAAACTAAAAGTTGGTATTATTATATATGTTGGCAAGGAAAAATCAAATTTGAAATATGTGAGTATTGTTCTATATAATATTTCTCCTACATTCAAAAATGTTTCTATCGTCTCTTACAGCATGTCTCTTTTTCTCAACCCCTGCTTCACCTACTTTATAGGTTCTGCTTTCTTACCTTATCAAGCATAAAGACACCTTGAGGAATTCAGGTTAACGACCCTTTAGAGATCAAGCCTATCATTTGGGAGTCTCCTCTGCAAGCATGAGTGTGCAAAGGAAAAACCCAAATCCTGAAAGAAGAAGTGGACAGAATGCTCTCGTTGCCATAAGGAAGGACATTCCTTCAAGAATTATTTCATCCATCTTTAAAAAATTGAAGAAATTGCTAGGCAAACAACTAGCAACAATGACCTCTTTAAGGACAAGGCTGGTTTGTCAAACTTGCAAATTTAGTTGTTCACTCTGCCATGTGGTCTTCAACTTCTTCACAGGAATGGATTGAAGACTCTGGGACTACAAGAGATGTGATGAAGCCAATTAATTAATGAAGTAGAATTAGACAAGAAAAATGATAACATTCCCAATGGTTTGACCCAACATTGCATAGGTATGGATAGCACCTGCTAAAGAAAATCAGATCCATACTGCAAACTTCTCATCTGAAGGTCATTAGTTACTCTAGTTCTTCTGAGCACCTCAGCAACCAAATATTAACTATAATAGGGGTAGGGAATCCCACTATGTGGATAGGAATCTCTGAAAAACAAGCTCAATGCCCAATTGTAAAGTTCACTGAATATTAAAAATGGAAAAGTTAGGTGGCAGATCTTCAACAATATGGTTTTTGTCTTAATGGAAAAACAGAGATAAATATTGCAGTGTCTCAACAAACTATATTCACTAATTTAGGACAACAAATGCAATGCATAACCAACCCTGTTAGATGGAAGCTGCAAAAGAATCATTTCTTGTAAACATCAAAGTAGAAAAATAAGATCTTAAATTGAGTCATCCAAAGTTCAAACAATGCATTCAGTAATTCCATGTAGGAACTGAACTTCCAAAGGCTCCTTTCTAATATCAAACAAAGTGTGATTACTTGTCAATAGAGCTAGTCAACAGAGATGCTTGTAAAACCAATTTAACAATGGCAGGAATGAAGAAAAAATTAAAGCAAGAACGTGCATATGCTTAACTGAGTTCTAAGAGCTGTGAACAAAAATCCCTTTGCATATAATGTTGTAATACAAAAATAAGTCCTTGGGACAAACAAGTCCAAGGCTTAAATAATAGGGAATAAACCTTGGCACATGAATATAGTAATTAACCATGATTTTGAATGGTACAAAAGTAGGCCTCATGGAGATATTGCTATTATGTCATACACTTTCATTTCAGGCATGTTTTAGACCAAACCTTTCTAAGTAAATGTAAAAGTTCCTAGTCGCTCATTAGTTGAACAAATTAAGATCAGACACCAAGTTTACTGTTGTTGGTAATAATGACCTAATTTGTTTTTCTTGATGTCAAATTACTATACGATTCATCAATTTATTACTGGAAACTATGTCATTTACATTCAATTACATGCAAGAAAAGAAAAGCAAGTGCATAAGGAATATCAACAGTTCAATTTAGATCATACAACCTAGACCTAGTGTTCATAACTCACAATATCTTGTTCAATTTGAAGCAGCTTATAGGATATATATGTATATACCTTAATAAATGCAGCATCCTCCTCCTCTGCAGTTCCTCCAATTTCTCCTATCAGAACAATACCTGAGAGAATTCCAGCAAAGAACTTAATTCATTCCGCAAAAATGCTACCAGGACCACAATAGAATATTCTAGATGGAGATTAAAATCAAATGCAAATATAAGCCCAGCATAAGGAGACTTAAAAGAAACCATGCCAGCTCTTGGCACTATGATTATGGGTGTTTTGGCTTAAGCCAACCCACATTTTTAAGTTTGCTACTCCATGCTTATGAAGGTTGCATGTGCATAGCCACTGTGTCTCGTTTCTATTAATAGTAAAAGGAAGCTTTAATCTCAAAAAATATTGCAAATATACACTCTGCCACTCTTCAACTTGTAGGGAACTTTTCAATTACCCAAATAGTAATCAAAATTTCTAATTAAGAATGTTGAGACATCATGCAATTAATGGTTGTAAACGCACGAAATACAATACTTCGAACATAATACAAAACAAGATAATACATCACAATGAATAAATAAGTGTAAGGGGGTTCACCTTTGTAGGAAGTCTTCCTTGCTCCTCTTCTAGTTGAATTACGAAATCTTCCCCTTTAAATACAGGGTCAGAGCATCCAATTAAAGAAAATAATCATCGGACAAAAAAAATGATGTCGAATATCACCTCTCTTTAACTATCAAACCCATCCATAATAGATTTTACTATCACACCAAGACCCTATTGTCAGATTATACTCATTTCTAGAACAATTATTATAAACCAGATCTATTGGCATGAACAGTGCAACAAAAACTTTGCTAATTTTTAGATATGAACTGTTGAGCAATATTGATTATGCTAAACAATATTGAGAGTGGGTCTTCCAGAAACCGACTGTTTTGAAAAACCTCTTTAGGTCAGGTAATACTAAATAACAACCATATTATCAATGTCCCATAAACCTACCTACCCCACCAAATCAAGGACTTTGTTCATGAAGTTTTGTGATCAACAACTCTACTCTGTTTTCGTATGTCTTAGTAAAAGATGATTCCATAAGAGTTGTCTAGAAGCTTCCATAAGAGAGGTATGAGAGACAGAATATAGTTCAGAAGCTTTCTTTGGTTTACAAGCGTGAGGTTGTTATTAAGATTTTGGGATTTGCTCGGGATACTAGATCACAAAACTGTAAAAAACTTCATTGGAAACAAACAAGTCAGGGAGATCATGAAGGAGATGGGGTTGTAGACTTAACTTATATTGCTTTGTCCTGTAACCTTTGCTCAGAGCATTTTTCCTTAATTGTTGAGCATAGCAAGGAGAATTAACTAAATGTTATATTTCCAGAGGAAGTTCACTGGATAGAGGATCTAATAGCTATCGCAAGTTTTCTGCATGCACAAGGTTTAAAAACAAGGCCCAGGGGGGGAAAGTCATGGCCAACTGCTAGAAAGGATGGGATGGGAGTAAATGATGCAAAATATGCAAGTGGACATGAAGATGATGCTCTCTTTGGAGATCTGTTTTCAAAGGCTAGCATGCAAGTAGTCATCTCTGATGGACATGGACAGCCCTGCTCTGCAAATGACAGTGTTTCTGACTCCAGTAATATTCCTTTACAAGGAGCTGTTGAAGTTCTTAGTTTTATTAAAGAGTGCATTTTTCTCCAGATTGGCATTCTTCTATTTACAAAGAAGCCTGTCATCAACTTAATGAAGAACATGTCAGTGCTCTTTTACGAATGCTACAGCCACAGCTTTCAGTTGATGAAAGAATGGAGGGGACTGGTGTTTCAGATATGTCCTATGAAAAACACTTCCTTGAACATTTTCACAAAGCATGCTTTACCCTGTTACATGAAATTGTTATGAGGCATGCCTTATCCATCAAACTTGAAGAACACCTAGTAAATCAAGTTTTGAAGCTAGAGGATTGGAGGTTTGCTTATACTGATGATGCTCTTGTTCTTGTAGCTCGCATTCTTATTATAAGGAAATCCACAGGGTCCAGTTTGGGAGATGACTCCTTAAGACTCAAAATATGCAAAGGCTACGCTGGTTTTATTGTTGAGAAAGTGAAACCTACATATTCAGGGTGCTTAAATATCCAAGAAGTTTGTGCAAGTCTTCCATCCCTATTTCATTTGGAAGTTCTTCTCATGGATTTTCATTCTTCAAATGCATTTGAAAAAATCAAAATGGCAGAGAATATTTTTTCTACCCTCAGCAATGTAAGTTGTCCTCCAGTACAACTTAACAGCACACAATTGGTTTGTTGGTCTTTTCTAATTTCAAGACTGATGTTGATTCTTCAGCACATGATTCTCCACTCTACAACCTTCTCATCCTGGTTGATGTTCAATATAAGAAATAAGTTACTACAGATTACACAAGGAGGAACTTTTCAGCTTCCCACATGAATAGACTATTTAGAATAATGGGTATATCATGTGGTACAAAGTGTGATAAATGTGAATGAGGGAGTCACAGAAGAGCATGTAATGGCTGATCTCTTTCAACAACTGATTGACGTTAGTGGGGTTCATAAATGAGGTATTGTAGAACACAAAGTTCTTCAAGATCTGGGTTTAAATTGGTATGATCTCTATTCTGTTGTTTGTCGCATTTTGGAAGTGTGGCAGAATAGGGAAGCTTCCCAAGTGCATGAGCTTATACTTGAAAGATATTGTTTTGTACTTGGATGGATCACTCTATCAGATATTGATGTTAAGGAAGCTGGTGCTTTGCCATGGAGTCCTAAATTGGGCAGAGACAAGTTGCTTGAAATTGAATACTTCATAAGTTTTAGCAGAATTCTGCGCCATAATGTTCATTTTGGCCATACAGGGGAGCTATCACAGCTGGAAAATATCATTCTAGATATACTTTCTCAGCTTCAAACATTATACAAAGAGAATAGTGTGAAGGAAAAGGGTTGGTTATTCTTAAGGCATAGTGCATGTCTGTCTTTATTTTTATCATTGCTCCAGGAAGGTCTATGGAAAGTGTCTCTAAGAAAGATCCCAGTTTCAAGAGAGGACACATTTTGGATAGAGCTGACATATAAAGATACTTCATTACTCACACTTTGTGAGCAGTTAGTTTTTGGTGTATGGAAGGATGGGAAATCAAGCGTTTTGCTGAAAATATTGACATCCCTTTTGAGCATGCATATTGAGGCACTACGAAAAGCTGTGCTTTTTGTTCTTGATGGAAAAGAATGTGAAGATGATGCACTGTTTTCACTAAATTTGCTGCTTCAAGCAGGTTATGACAAGTCAAAGCAGGAAGAGATGTTGGGGAAGCTAGGAGCTAGCTTTAAGCTTATAGAGTCTATACTTGGAACTCTGACAAAGTTTAGATGAATTGTGAGCAAAGAAAACAGAGGGAACCTGAACAATTTTTTTTTGAGCTCCTTGTTGCATGGTTTTCCATCACATGTTCATCCAAGGAGTGTAGCTATGGTCTCTTCTACCCTCTTTGTTGAGGGATTTTTGTATACAATTCAGAAATTTTTCAAAGCAAGAGATGCATTAGGGGGAATTGAGGTTGATGCAAAAGTTTTCAATAGTTTGCTTGAGGTCATAATGACCATAAATTTTGACAGGCTATTTGAGGGTATACACGATAAATGTAGTATCCTGTTCAATAATTTAATTCCCTCTATAGAAGAGAGATGTATGTATAGTGATCTATTTTTGCTGAAGAACATGGAAAGCTTGGTAAACGAAATGAACTCAAGTAAGGAGGTTAACTTATCTATTAAAGAGCATCTACTTACAAGTGCAACTGATATGGTGGAATGCCTGAGAATGGATCCTAGTAAAGTCATTTTGCTTAAGTTTTATTTGGGGAACACTAGGGACTCATTGATGTTGAACCTATCCAACAAGTTCCAGGAATTTCTTGGAGGCAATGGTAACTTTTTGCCTTTAATTGATGCTTTGGATGGATGCCATAATGAGTGAGTGAATACGAAGGTGCTACAGCTGTTTGTTAATATTTTAACAGGTGATCCGAGTTATATTAACTTGAAACACACATTGCAAGAAAAGTTCTTATTGATGGATTCATCTTCTTTGGATTCATGGCTGGAAAAAATGCTGCTAGGATATACTGCTCAATGAACTGTAGGTAATTTGCCAACAGGAGTCTCTAATTCAGTAAGAGATTTAGCTATTGCTTTCATCAATGCTCTGGTGTCTCCTTCATCTGATTCAAACTCAAGAGAACTTTGTGATCACATTCTTGATGCATTGCTTATGGGTCTAGAGAAGGCATTCCTATCATTTGATGTTCCTACTATGAAAGCATACTTCAATTTTGTAGTTCAGTTGGCAAATGGTGAGTCCACAATAAAATCTATTATCAAGAGGGCAATTGATATGGTGGTCAAATTGTCTGCCGATGAAACCCATCTGGAGGGTTTGAAGTTTGTCTTGGGTTTTCTGGTTTCTGCATTGGGTTCGTATGGTGATAAAAAGCATGTTTCTGAAAAATTAACAGAGAATCCTTTGTCAAACACTAGTTCTAACAATGATTCTGCTAGCTGTAAGTTGAAGCCTAGTGTTCCTAGAAAGAACTTGGAGGCTGTTGAAATATTGTAACTTCGAAGAATATTCTTTATGTATCTTTTGTGGTCCCCGATGGTCCAACCGGGAGAACCACTTGTATTATATTGTACCCCGATGCTCCTAATCGGAAGAACTAATAAGATTCATGAGGTAGTCCCCTCTATTTGTAAAGGTGGGTCATCAGCACCCCAGTGTGGTTACTTTAGCCTACATGTGTAACTCGAGCCTACATGAGTTAACTTAAGCCGACATGTTGATTAAGTAAACTTTAAGTAAACGGATGAATATAAATAGAGGTGTAGTGCTCGTCATTTGAGACACACACACTCACTTGGTATAGCGCACTTGTGGAGGAGAGGAGTTGCTGGAGAAGGAGGAGAATCAGGTTTTTGATCTCCTTGTTGGTTTTACCCTTTTCCCTTTTGGGGAATCTATATTGAGGAAGCTTTTGCTGGGTTTTTCCCTTTAGGGTTTTCCTAGGATAAATCTATGTTGTTCTTGTGATACTGTTTCTTTCAGTGATCCTGCTTTATATGCTTTTATTATGAAAAATGAAATGATATACTTATTTCTTAGTTAAGCATATGAAAATTTAACATGGTATCAGAGCTAACCTGAATAGGGCAGCTTTCACAAGTTACAGAAGCTAGGGCTTCTTATTTTTGGTTCTTTCTCCACAATCAATCAGGAAAAGAAGGCTAGGCTGACTCTCCTTTGAAGGGTGCATCGTTCTGTCGAAGCGGAATTCGATTCCGAGCATTTTCAATTTTCGATGTGGAAATTAGGGCTTTCTACAGAAGAGGATTTTTTGAGTGAGACCAGCATAGGATTGTTATCCTCATCAAAACCGAATTTTAGAGACCTGGATCAAGTTTTTTGGTTGGGTGAATCTCCGGGAAAGTCAAACCCTAGTTTTACCCCGAACTAGAAAAACCCTAAATACTAAAACTTCTATGTTTTGGAACATTCACTATATTTCAAGATTGGCGAAGGATCAGGAGCTGAAAATTTCAGAGGATGAATAAAAGCTCCTAATGAACACTGTGTCCAAAATTCATCCACATATTCGTTGTATTCAAGGAGATATGTTCTCTCCAAGTTAGGGTTCCAGCCTCTTCCAGAATTCATCCCTAAACAAGACACCTGGGGAGAATTGCAATACCTTGGGCTACATAGGTCCAAATGGAATTCCTGAAGATTTTCCAGAAATGGCACAGACTTTAATTTCTGTGGTCCAATTATCAGACTCAAAAGATGAACCAGTGACACGTGGCATGCCGTACAACTTCGCTGTTCTGAACAGTCCTGTAACAGGTCACCTTGGGAAGATGACCATAAATCCCAAATGGTGAAACCAATTCTGATGAAACCTATGGTGGTGGATCAGGGACATGCTAGGTTATCTCCGTAAAAAATTTCAGACATAGAGGATCCTAAATTTCGGAGATATCACAAAACCAGTAACAGGAATTTCTGCAGAAGAAATTGGAAAATTAGGGCTTCCTGTTGTGGGAGCTTCCCTCCACTGTTTTCAGAAATGGAGTACATTGGACAGCTCCATTTGAAGATATCTATCTGTATATCCAATCAGATCTGAAAGATTCTGAGTTTTAAAATTATGGGTTCTGTGACAAACCCCAGATTAGCCAGCTCCAGAACCAGAACGGACACCTCAAATCGGTAAGATCTAATCCTTTGCTATGTTCATTCGAGGTTCTCTTTTCAAAGTGATCTATGACATCAGCTTGATGATAAGCTTGGTGAAGTTGACAACTTCCAATCCTAGAAGTATATGATCTCTCTGAAGAAAATGGATTGGACACCTACATGAGCATAGAGGTTCCAGTTTCAGAGGGAGATGAGGCTAGAAGCCTTTCTCAAGAAGAACTTCGTCAAATCCCAGAAGATCATTGATGATTCAGTTTCGAATCAACTTGTACTACAAGTGTCTTCCCTAAATACATCGACGAGGTTTGATTCCTTGACCAAGATATTTGAAGGGAAGATCATAGATCATATTATGACCTTAAGAAACCAGTTGAAGAATGTGAAGATCCAGAATGCAGAGAACATGCAGTCATAAGGATCTCTCAAATCAAAGAACAACTTCAAGCGGGGAAAGAAGAAGTGAAGAATGCAGAAGTGGTGATGGCCACCTTGGATGGCCTCCTAGGATCATGAAATTCATTCATTTAAGAAATGTGTTCCAGAAGGAAGTGATTACTTTCAGCCGACTTTGGGAAGAAGAAGAAGCTCGTCTCTGAAGATCAAGCTCTCATCTTCCAAAGAAGATCCCTCAATCAATGAGAAATATTAAGATCTCAACTCTTGAAGAACTTCTTATCCACATCAGCATTCGGATAAGAAAC
>LPNX010800071.1:3767-47048 GCA_001517045.1 Pseudotsuga menziesii | reverse complement strand
CATGTACATCCTCATTCAAGAAAAGAAGGATGAGACTTGTTCCGAAGAACAAGTGATGACAATTCAAGATTCACTCCAATAAACATGAATCTGAAGCTCCCGGAGTTAGAGACACCATGACGAAAGAAAGAGCTTCAGAGAGTTGTAGATCCACCTTGAAGGATGAAGACCACCATGGGTACAAGAGATAACTCAAGATGAAGAAAAGAATGCTATGGAACAAGCTATGATCAAAGAATAATAGTTGATCATGGGGAATGATGTATATGATATGATGTACAAAGCAAGGTTCATGATTCTCCCTAGAAATAATAGACTATGACATGACATACTCTATTGACCAGTATATGTCAAGCATAGAACCACCTGTGCAGAATGAAGAAGGAATATGATACTCCACTTCAGGGGGAGTGACTACAGAAAATTATATCTGAGTTCGACAGGGTATGACATGATGGATAGATTTGTGATGGATCAAGACTTTATCAAGAGTAAAGTAGTTTCCAACCTTCAAGGTTGAATGCAAAAGACTAGGATATGTTGATGACCTGAGAAGACAAACTCATAGAAGATGTTGTGATACTAGAATGATGTTTGGGATATAGTACTCAAACCAGAAAGCAAGAATGTGGTATCTTCCAAATGGATTTGCAAGATAAGATACGTTTCTGATAGAAGTAAGGTAAGAGTTGCGGCTAGAGGTTTCTATCAGAAAGACGGAATTAAATCTGAAGAGAAACTTACTTCTGGAAGAAAGGTACATTTCCTTCAAATCTATCATGGTAGTTTCTTCCATGATGAAGTAAAGACAAGCGTTCCTTAATGGTATGATTGAGGAATATTTTTACATCGAATAGTCACGAGGATTTGAAGTTGAAGACAGAAGGAATCAAGTATGCAAGTTGAAGAAGGCCCTCTATGGCCTGAAGCAAGCTCCCAGAGCTTGGTATGGAAGAATAGATAGTTTCCTGATGAGCATGGGCTTTGCCAAGAGTAAAGTCAATCCTAACCTTTCCTACAAGGTTGTAGAAGATGTACCTGTCATTCTATTACTATATGTGGATGACTTATTCTTGACAGGGAATGAGAAACAGATCATGGAAAGTAAGAAGAAACTTGCAGAATAATTTGAGATGAAAGACCTTGGGTTAATGCATTATTTCCTAGTTCTAGAAGTATGGCAAAGTTCAGAAGGAATCTTTATCAACCAGGGAAAGTATGTGGTAGAGATATTGAAGAGACTCAATATGTTGAAATGCAAATTCATGGCCACACCCATGTACTCCAACCTGAAGCTGTTAGCTGATGACTCATTAGAGTTAGTGGATGTGACTCACTACAGACAGATCATTGGGTCATTGATGTACTTAACAAATACCAAACCAGACATTTGTTTTGCTGTGAACACCTTAAGTCAATATCTTGTTCAACCAAGACGGGTTCACCTAGTAGCTGCAAAACATGTGATGAGGACTATAGACTTTGGTCAATACTATGATGCTAGCCATGAGTATAGATTGTATGGCTACATAGATGCAGATTGGGCTGGAAGTATCTCAGATAGGAAAATAAAATCAGGTATATGCTTTGAGGTCTGCTATGAGTTCATCGTTTCGCAGGAAACAGTCCAGTGTTTCTCTTAGCTCGGTTGAAGAAAAATATATAGAAGATTGCTCTACTATGTTATGAAGCCATATGGCTTCAGAAGCCGATATCAGGTCTCTTTGACCTGAAGATGGATACAACAATGATTCTATGTGATTACCACAGTTGTGATGACAAAGAACCCTGTGCTCCATGTAACACGTAGAAATCCGGTATTTCTACATACAAGATAAGATGAAGATAATGATACTGTAGATGCAGATGATGGTGATTTAGTATTTCTATACTAAATATAGAGATGATGATGTTTCAGTATTCCCATATTGAAGATATAGATGATGATGATTTCAGTATTCCCATACTGAAGATATAGATATTTCAGTATTCACATACTGTAGATATAGATGATGATGATTCCATGTTTCTATACTAAATATAGAGATGATGATGATTTCAGTATTTCTATACTGAAGATATAGATGATGATGCTTTTAGTATTCACATACTAGAGAAACACATGGCGATAGATTTGTATTCATATATTGAATATGTAGATGATGATGGCTTGGATGATGATGTACCAACGAAGCCTCTGCCTCAGGTAGAGTTTGAACACTTTCAAGACAAGCTTGGTGTTGTTCGGAAAGACCTTCCTCGAAAGGGAGAGTAGTGATGTTGCAGAGGGATTGTATCATCTCGGGACATCTGTCCATAATAGATTCGGTGACCTTGGTCATCGAGAATGTGATGGGATTGTATCATCCTTGGGCACCTTCCCTAAAGTGATCCAGAGACCTCGGTCTTCGAGAATGAAGAGGGATTGTATCATCCTGGGAGTGATTATCCCGTAATTGTATCCAGTGACTTCGGTCATCGAGAATGTGGTAGGATTGCATCATCCTTGGACTCAAGTCCTAAAGTGATAGGGAGTGATTATCCCGTAATTGTATCCGGTGACTTTGGTTGTCGAGAATGTGGTAGGATTGCATCATCCTTGGACTTAGTCCTAAAGTGATAGAGACTGATTCTCCCGTAATCAATCCAGTAACTTTGGTTGTCGAGAATGTGGTGGGATTGTATCATCCCTGGACTTTAAGTCCAAAAGTGATCCAAAGACTTTTTGTCTTTGAGTTGTGGATTGCAGGTTGTTGCTAATGATGATGATGCCGTTCTGATCAAAAGATCAAAATATGATGATGATGACATACTGATCTAAAAAGATCAGAGTATGACGATGACGCACTATTATTATGATGTTTATGATTGAAAGATCAGAGTATGATGATGATGTTTTTGATCGAAAGATCAGAGTATGATGATGATGCTTCTGATTGAAAGATCAGAGTATGATGATGATGCTTCTGATTGAAAGATCAGAGTATGTTGATGATGTTTCTGATTGAAAGATCAGAGTATGATGATGATGCTTCTGATTGAAAGATCAGAGTATGTTGATGATGTTTCTGATCGAAAGATCAGAGTATGATGATGGTGTTTCTATGTTGATGATGTTTCTGATGGAAAGATCAGAGTATGATGATGATGTTTCTGATCGAAAGATCAGAGTGTGATGATGATTATGTTTGACAGATCAGAATATGATGATGATGTTGTTGCTGATCAAAAGGTCAAGGTGCTGAAGATGTTGTTATTGATCGAAAAGTGAAAATGCTGAAGATGTTGCCGATCAAAAGGACAAAATGCTGAAGATGTTGCCGATCAAAAGGACAAAATGCTGAAGATGTTGTTGCTGATCGAAAAATCAAAGTGCTAAAGATGTTGCTGATCGAAAGTTCAAAATGCCGAAGATGTCGTTACTAATCGAATAGTTAAAGTGCTGAAGATGTTGCTGATCAAAAGGTCCAAGTGCTGAAGATGTCGTTGCTAATTGAAAGATAAAAATGCTGAAGATGTTGTTGCTGATCGAACCAATCAAAGTGCTGAAGATGTTGTTATTGATCGAAAAGTGAAAATGCTGAAGATGTTTCCGATCAACAGGACAAAATGCTGAAGATGTTGTTGATGATGAAGACTGAAGATTGAAGATGAAGACTACACGATGTTGAAAAGCTTCCAATGATTTATAGATGTGTTACCCTGCTGATGTTGATGATGTCCGCTATCTCTACTCTGGTTGTTGTTGATGTAGAATACCCTTCTCGTTAAGGGGGAGTGTTGAAATATTGTAACTTCGAAGAATATTCTTTATGTATCTTTTGTGGTCCCCGATGGTCCAACCAGGAGAACCACTTGTATTACATTGTACCCTGATGCTCCTAATCGGAAGAACTAATAAGAGTCATGAGGCAGTCCCCTCTATTTGTAAAGGTGGGTCATCAGCACCCCAGTGTGGTTACTTGAGCCTACATGTGTAACTCGAGCCTACATGAGTTAACTTAAGCCGACATGTTGATTGAGTAAACTTTAAGTAAAAGGATGAATATAAATAGAGGTGTAGTGCTCCTCATTTGAGACACACACACTCACTTGTTATAGTGCACTTGTGGAGGAGAGGAGTTGCTGAAGAAGGAGGAGAATCAGGTTTTTGATCTCCTTGTTGGTTTTACCTTTTTCCCTTTTGGGGCATCTATATTGAGGAAGCTTTTGCTGGGTTTTTCCCTTTAGGGTTTTCCCATGATAAATCTGTGTTGTTCTTGTGATACTGTTTCTTTCAGTGATCCTGCTTTATATGCTTTTATTATGAAAAATGAAATGATATACTTATGTCTTAGTTAAGCATATGAAAATTTAACAGAGGCTTTGGTTAATCCAGTCAATCAGGGAGTCCATTCTAGTGCGATTGAGTGTGATGCCACATCAGCAGATGATGATGAGGATGATGGCACATCTGATGGAGAACTGGCTAGTATGGATAAAGAAGAATATGATGAGAGTAACAATGAACGGTCACTTGCATCAAAAGTTTGTACATTCACCACTAGTGGAAGCAACTTTATGGAACAACATTGGTACTTCTGCTACACTTGCGATTTGACTGTTTCTAAAGGGTGTTGTTCTATTTGTGCCAGGGTGTGCCATAGGGGTCACATAGTTGTTTACTCTTGTTTAAGCCATTTCTTTTGTGATTGTGGAGAAGGAGGGGTAAGAGGGACAAGATGCCTCTTCTTGAAGCCTCGAAAATATGTTTCTTCCAACACTACATCATTGAGGAGGGCTAGCGGCATTGATCCATTCTTGCGTCTCTCAGACGAGAGGGATCATCTTCAGCCATCTGACAGTGACTCTGATCTTGAGGATGAAGGTTGCATGGAGAATGAGAAGACTTTCAAGTTATCTATCCCCAAAGAGGAAGAGGATGGGTTGCTATCACTTTTTAAGGATATCGATATTGAAGGCCATGTTTTGAGGTTATGTAGACAACTTCTTCCTGGTATTAACAAGGCTAGTCATTCAGTATTGTCAAAGGATGAGAGGATAGTTTTGGGTGATGACAAGGTTTTATCCTACAATTCAGATCTTTTGCAATTAAGGAAGGCATATAAAAGTGGATCTCTAGACATGAAGATTAAAACAGAATATTCTAATGCAAGGGAACTTAAATCCCATCTTTCAAGTGGCTCTATCGTCAAATCTCTTCTTACTATAAATAGCAGAGGTAGGATTGGAGCAGGAGAAGGTGACAAAGTAACAATCTTAGATGCGAGGAAACTTATTGGACAACCAGCTGTTGCACCTGTGATAGTAGACAAGTCTAATGTGAAGCCTCTTTCCAGGAATTCAGTTCGATTTGAATTAGTTCATCTTGTTTTCAACTCTGCAAATGAGAACTATTTGGCTGTAGCTGGGTATGAGGAATGCCAAGTTCTCACTGTCAATTCTCGATATGAAATAACAGACCGTCTTGCAATTGAGATTTCTTTGCAAGGTGCTTACATTCAACAAATAGCGTGGCTTCCTGGTTCTCAGGTTCAACTCATGGTGGTGACCAACAAGTTTGTGAAGATTTACGACCTGTCCCAAGATAACATTAGCCCTATGCATTATTTTAGGTTATTGGAAGATTAAACTATTGATGCCGTATTAGTACCCATCTTACGTGGTCGGCTAGTTCTTTTTGTACTATCACAACATGGCATGTTGTATAGGCAACAAATAGAAGTAGAGGGTTATATTGGAGCTCAAGTTTTGGCAGAGACTGTCCATCTCCACGGTAGAGATGTGCAGTCAAAAGGTATATCTTTTTGTTTCACATCAGCCTATAGATTACTTTTCCTCTCTTATCATGATGGTTCAACTTTGATTGGGCATTTGAATCTTGATGCAACATCTATTAGCAAAGTATCAAGTGTTCTTGAGGGTGATCAATATGGTAAATTAAGGCCCGCTGGACTACATCACTGGAAGGAGTTGCTTGATGGCAGTGGTTTCTTTGTCTGCCTCTCTAGTTTGAAGTCGAACTCTCCACTTACTATTTCTCTTGGTCCTATGGAGTTGTGTGCACAACTTCTGCGATTGCCTGGAAGTCTATCTTCTCAATGGGTTGGCATTTCAACTTACAGACCTCTCTCTAAGGACAAAAATAATGTTCTTTTTTTACATGATGATGGTAGTTTGTAGATCTTCTCATTTGGAATGGGTAGTGGAACTCAAGGATTGGAATTAATAAGACATGATTGCAACATCAATTCAGAGCAGGTGAAAAAGCTAGGCCCTGGCGTCCTCAGTAATACGGAAAATGCTGGGATCAACCCAGAATTTTCACTGGAATTCTTTGAAAAGAAAAGCTGCATTACTACTGATATTAAGCTAGGAGGTGATTTTATTCACCATCCATGTACATTTTATAATGCCGCAAGGAATTTCACAAGGCCTGATATCTATAAAATATAGCTAAAATCTTTAGGGAATCAGTCATGGCAGAGATGATTCACAAAGAGGATATAAAAATGATACCACAAGGAGGAAATCCTAAACAAATTTCAAGCTGAGCTCGTTCCCTATCACATTACCTAACATTTCATACAAGACTTTACTCAAGTCACTGATAATGAGGATTTAGTACATTTCAACTCAGATTGTGAGGATGGCCTCAAAGGAATTTGATAGGCAACTATGGGAGGAGTGAAGGCAATTAAGAATGGATTTATGACAGTCCATGACAATGATATGGGGGTCTTAAATAAGTTTTTGTGCAACTACTCATTGGAAAAACAACATAATTCCCTTTGCAACACCCCAAACAGAATTGCAAATTGATATTGTATTCAACATATATGGCCAAAACTCTGAGACCTTTTGAGATTACAAATTGGAAAAATAAATTAATCCAATAACCTCCAAACAAAGGTTCTAATATACTCCTTTTTAAAAATATTTTATTATAAAATGTCAATAATCAATCTTACGTAGGAGCACGAAGGTCGCCCTTTCAACAATTGGACAAGTTACCAATTTTCCTATGTCACAATACTTGGCAAAGAGAGATGAAAAAAGGTATTCTAGATCGTGTTGAGGACAGTGGCATGAGAGAAATCCCTCCATTGGTTGTAGTGTTCTTTGTCCTCAAGGAAGAAGATATCAAAGAGGAGAACAAATGGTGGTGTGCAAATACTCATTGATGATTGGAAGGCCAACATTTACATAATGGTCTTCGCAACACCCCGAACAAAATTGCAAATTGATATTGTATGCAGCATATATGGGAAAAACTCTGAGACCTTTTGAGATTACAAATTGGAAAAATAAATCAATCCAATAACACCTCCAAACAAAGGTTCTAATATCCTCCTTAAAAATCTTTTATTATAAAATGTCAATAATCAGTCCTATGTGGGAGTAAGAAGGCCGCCCTTTCAACAATTGGGCAAGTTTCCAATTATCCTACATCACAATACTTAACAAATATTGATGCAAAAAGGTATTCTAGGTCATGTTTATGATAACGACATGAGAGAAAGCCCTCCAATGGTTGTAGTGTGCTCACAAGCCACTTGGAGAGCATGAGTAGCACCAAATATGCGCTCAACATTCCGAGGAACCTGCCATAGACTGCATAATGGTGTTGGAGGATGAAAACAGTCAGTCATGCTGAAATACATAGACTGAATCTACCCACACCAGGTAGAAATAACAAAGAAATTGCTCAGAACCGAAATACATCTGCCAAATAAGAGAGTGCTCGATGGACAAGAGCCAATTTAGAGCAATTCACAAGAAGGTCTCCTGAAAATCACCAGTGACTGCCATGGAAATCTCACACACCAAATTTGCACAGGAGACCCACCTCAAAAAAGGAAAATGTACTTTGAATGTAGAACCACAAAGCTGCAGAAGAATGCAGCAATTCACCTAGAGAGTATCATGAACATCAACAGAATGCACCCAGCAAGTCTTTAAGCGAAAATTTACTAACAAAATTCGCTATGAAACTCACCTTTGACATCATTGAAGCTGCAAATGAACTCCTTGAAGTTGAATAGAGAAAAGTGAAGGCTAAGGTCACCATGATCGGGATCATTTTTGAAAATCAGATCCACAAATTTCATGGAAGTGGCTATGCAACATGAATTGATCCCTACTCAACACCGTGTATCTCAGCCAATCCAAAGGTAACATAAAACCAATAGGTCCACAACACAATCAATTGGGTGTAGGACAAGCAGTTATGAGGAAAAATTGTTATCCTCCCCACCCGAGTTCAAATCCGTCTTTGTGACATGTTTATTGTTAGTGAGCTAATTGTTGATAAGCTATATATGATATATTCATGAGTTGATAACCTGGCCTTGGGTACCATCCTCGAAGAGGTGAAGTACTCAAAAGGTTTCCCTTGGGATATGTTACCTAGAAAGATAAAACAACACCACGCAGAGAAGGGTTGCTTGTGAGTTGTGATGGATACCCTAGTCAATTGTTATGGCTCAAGAAATGGTTCCATGGGAGTTTGTGCACTATACACAGCCCAGAAACCATGCAAAACTGTTGTTCAAGAATACACCAGCAGTAATGCAAAAAAGCAACATAAAAATGAAAGAGAAAAATCTCACTTACAGTAACAACATCAACAAGAGGGAAACACACATAAGAGAAGAATTGTAAGCGTATGTTTACTTCATTTGTTTGAATATGCTAAAAAAATCCATGATGATTTAACATTTTCTTCATCACCACCTGCTAGTGATAGAGCATGGAGACATTCAAAAGTTAGCATCGTTCATCCTATTCCTATAGGAAGTAGCACACGGCCATCAACCTTTGGCAGTGACCCCATGAGCAGGAACTAAACCATGCATTGCAAAATTACGACTAGGAAATTCACAATTGTCCCATTTTGTTATTTCTTTAGTTGAAGCCAATGGTGCATGGGAAGGATTTGGAATTGAGAGAGGATTTGGAATTGTCCCTTTTTTTTTTAGTTCATGTTTTGTAGCAGGCATCATTACTAACATTAAAACCTTAACCAACAGATCAGAAATGTTTCAAATAACCGTAATCGACAATATGTACCTTCGCAAGAAGAGTTTTTCCTGTTCCAGGTTCTCCATAAAGAATGGCCCCCTTTGGAGGCTTTATACCAATATCTTCATATAATTCAAGATGGGTCAAAGGAAGCTCCACTGCTTCTTTAATCTCTTGAATTTGAGGATCTAAACCTCCAACATCAGCATATGAATCTAGTGGTGCCTTCTCAACTTTCATCACTGATACCATTGGGTCCACTTCATCTTGCAAAAGACCAACCACGAAGAGAACCTGTGCATACAAATATCCAAATATTTCACAATGGGCTCACCAGAGGCTAAAAAATACATTTGAACAAATATTTGGAAACAAAAAATAAAGTCAACAAATTTTTCTTGGGTTTTAAATTGAATTCTTAGATCATCTGAATGAATGCAACTGAAAGTCTGCTTAAAAAAACACCCAGTGTCAGCTGTAAACCTCGTTTGACAGAACCCCTAGTCAATGTCAAACTTTTGCAATAAAACGAAACCTATATCAACTCTAAAAAATCATTATATAAGAAAACACTATGCTAACTGTATTTACTGAAAATATGGAGCAAACAGACACTGTTGACTTACACATCGATTCAAAATCTCTAGCAATGTAGCATATACTGTTTTGGAGAATATATTGCCATGGGTATTGAAAGAAACTTATCAGAATATCGGAGAATATTATAAAATATTGTTAGAAGGAAACCTGAAAAACTCTGAAAACTCTCTAGGTGAACCAAAATCTTGGTTTTGGAAGAAAATGGCCCATATATGTTGAAAACTTAATGTGAAAAAGTTAACACGCAATTTTTTCCATTTAACGAGTAATTATTTCCATCTAGTGCTTAAAAACACAAATTTTTCAGTTATTCTATAATTTAGTTCATTTAACCTCTAATTTCTTCATTTAACCAGTGATTTTTCGTATTTACATATGATCTGTTGTATTGATATATTTAACCAAATCAAAATAGCTCAATGTCACTTACTGTAGACATTTGGAATGGAATGGTAGCAGACTGAATCTTCTCCAAATCAAAATGGAGGACTGCTCCAAATCGACGAAATGGCAGACTACTCCAAATCGAAACGGCGGACTGCTCCTTCTACCTACTTTGCTTCTTAAACCCCTACCCAAGCTCTAGCCACCTCTATCCTACCTATTGAAGATGAGGAAAAACCTGCCCTAAAAATGTATCCTCAATTTAGGGATAAACAATTTACCCTCGTCCAGCTCTGTCAAATGATCAGTCCTAAAAATAGAACAGGAACTGGACACATCGAGCCTCCAGTTTCAATAATAAACCCTTTTGGATTATTTTTATGGGAATTCCCCCCTGAAATTCTCATTGTTGGATAGGTCAAATAGGTTTGGAAATCTTATTCAAATTTTTTCTTTGGAGATCCATTGGATGCCATGATTCAATTTTAGCAGTGATGTAGTCTCTCTTCCCATTAGAATTTTTTATGGAATCCACTCCTCGATCCTATACCAAGGACAAGAAAAGGTAGAGGTTGAGGAGTTGGTTTCACGTTTCCTCCAATTTATCACATAAGGCTCATTGTGAGGGTCCTTCAAACCCTAATTTTTTTATATGGTCCCAAGAAAGAGAACATCCCTTGACAACCAACCAATGAAAGGTGGAAACATTGGGCCAAATATTTTGAGTCCAAATCTACTTCCAGTTTTGCTTCTTTTCCCTATCATGTTTTTATGGGAGAAGGGAGTAAGCTTATTTAATATCGTATCTCTCCTTTGATTGTTAACCCCACCTAAGAGTATCCAACATGTCCCCCACTATAGGTCTCTAGAGATAAATATCATCCATCCTAAGTAAGTTCTTTGATCCTAAGAAGATTCTTTGAAAGGTCCCATTTCTCTAAGGGGATCTAAGCATGCGTGGATTAGTTGGATTCAATGTCATTCAAATATTGGTGGACTATTGTTTCATTCCTATTAATCATGTTGACATGGAGATGATTCCATTGGGGTTAGGAATCTAGGGGGAGGGTTTGTACCAAGCATATTCCCATAATAAAGTAGTTTTGTCATCCCAATTTCTAAAAAACTATTCCTTTGAACTTGACTTGGATTAACCTATGTTGTGTTCCATATGATCAAGCCTAAATGATTCCCATAACTGTGAATAAGATCTTGAAGATACATATTGGTCGCATAATTACAATTCCACAAATTAACCTAAGGATAAATAGGATTCTTCAACCACCTACACAATAACTTAGCACCCAATGTTGCATTTTCAAGGTCAAGATCTCTTGAACCTAGCCCTCCATCCATGTTGGGTTTGAAAAATTTTGGCGATGCCACTAGATCCCTTTTTGCTTCTCTTTGATTCAACCCCGGAGGAACATGAGTTGAAGTTATATGATGGATTTTATAACAGCTTTAGGAGTCACCATGGTGGAGAAAGAATAAATGGGCATTTCCTAAAGCATAGACTTGATCATGGTTAAGCGACTTGGAATATGAAGGGATTATAGTTGACCAATTAAAGGCGTCGTCACTTAAGCGACGCTTGATCCGTCGCTTAAGCAACGCTTACTAATGTGCCGTCTCTTAACTGACGGTTATGAGAATAGTCGGCGCTTCACCGACGCTTGTGGCCACATTTACAAAAAAAAAATGTATCCTTGTGATTTTTGGTAAGTTTAAAAAGAGAAATCCACTCGCCGTCGGATTTTTCCGTCGGATTTTGGATCGAAATGTAGTAGTGGGTATTGCAGAGGTTTAGAATGCAAAATGCAAAACTAAGCAAGCATATGTGTCCAGAGACACAAGAAGAGATAGATTACATGTCCAATATTCCCTATTCATCAGCAGTTGGGAGCTTGATGTATGCCATGGTGTGCACAAGACTAAATATTGCACATGCAATGGGAGTTGTGAGCAGGTATATGAATAATCCAGGTAAAGAGCATTGGAAAGAAGTACAGTGGATTCTCAGGTATTTGAGAGGTACCACTTCTCATGCATTATGTTTTGGAGGTTCAGACACTGTTCTACAGGGATATGTTGATGCAAATATGGTCGGTGATAAAGACAGTAGGAGGAGCACCACAGGGTATGTGTTCACTGTAGGTGGAATAGAAGGAAGTTGGATTTCAAAACTACAACAGGTTGTTTCACTTTCAACAATGGAAGCAGAGTATGTTGCTGCTACAGAGGCTAGTAAGGAGATGATTTGATTGCAGAGGCTCATGGAAGAATTGGGTAAGAAACAGGAGAATAGTAGGTTGTACAGTGACAGCCAGAGTGCTATTCATCTTTGAAAGAACTCAGTCTTTCATTCAAGGACTAAACATATAGAACTCAAGTACCACTTCATAAGATTTGTTCTAGATGAAGAACTGTTAAAATTGGAAAAGATTCACACTAGCTAGAATCCTGCAGACATGTTGACAAAGGGAGTAACCAGAGGGAAACTGAGTTCTTGCTCGGTTTCTGTTGGCCTTAAAGCATGAAGGTGAAAAGAATTAATTTTCCAAGTCCAAGGTCTAGCAAGTGCAGCAGCGGTAGAGTTACTGTGATTAGTCACCATGAAGGCACATAAAAATGTAATGGAGCGGTTTGCATGTAAATGGGCATATGGTTGTAAGGCCTAGTAAGGCATGCATACCCCTGGTAACTCACCGGTAAATTCGGGAGATAGACCTAGGTGATGGAGGCATGTATGTAAGATTCCTCGGTAAATACTTGAGGGGAGTTGGTGATTACTCCAAGTCAAGTTTAAAGGGGGGATTGTTAGGGTTAACCTTGACTTGATATCGAGTCAAAGGTGGTTAGGTCTAGCACATGGTTTGGGCACATGGTTTGTTGTAGCCCATGGTATTGTCCCATAGTATTGCATGTGTTAACCTTGACTCGGGATTGATTCAAAGGTGGTTAGGTATAGCACATGGTTTTGTTGTAGCCCATGGTATTGTCCCATGGTATTGCATGTGATTAAGCCTTCATAAGGCTTGAGGACGCTCCATTGTAAATTGCATTGTATAGTACTGAGTACTGTATGGTACTGGATGTGGGCATTGTATTATGCTGGAAGAGAGACTATGAGAGTGTGAAAAGGAAGTGCAGCAGTTTTGCTGCAGGGCGTATCCCTTCATCTTTCTGGACTGAAATAAAAGTACTGGTAAATTTGTTTGTGGACGTAGCCCATCGTTTGGGTGAACCACATTATATTTGTGTCTCTCTATAATGTTTAATGTGTTTTTGCATCTTGTTTATTGATTTATCTGCGGTCCTGTTTTTCTAACATTGACAACCGCACTGATACTTTGAATTGTGGATCCCGATGGGGATTTCGTTGTTTGCATGGATGCAAGAAAGGAAGGGCTCGAAGGAGTCCTCTTGCAAAATGATTATGCGATCTATTATGAATCGTGAAAGTTAAAAGAGCATGAGAAAAATTACCCCACAAATGATATTGAGTTAGCTTCCATCATTCACTCATTAAAGATGTGGAGGAACCACCTCATGGGAGGGAAATTATTTCTGAAGACAGACAATATGAGTATGAAGTATTCATTCAAGCAACAAGATTTGAATTCTAGGAAATACAGATGGTTGAATTTCCTTAGTACCATTTTGAACTAAATCATATTAAGGGAAAAAAGAACAAGATTGCTAATGCTTTGAGCCAACGAACTCATATGATATCCAAGGTGATTTTAAGTTAAACTGATTCAAATTTGCATGAGAGGATTAGAACGAACAACAGAGTTGACTGTTTCTATGTAGAAATACTCAAGAAAGTCCAAGAGGACAGGTTGTTTCAACAACAAAAAGAGTACCAGGTAGATGAAACAAGATTGCTATGGTCCAAGGAGAGATTGTACGTTTTGGAAGAGGGGACATTTGGTCAGGCATCTTCATCAAATTTCATTGGACACCCTAATCAGGCCCATTAGAGAGAATTTGAGGTAAAAAATGGGGCTCCTAAGAGATGTACTACAAAAATATAAGATATATTAAAATATTATGAGTTAGGGGTTTTATGGGGTAGGTATATATGACAACTCACCTGCTACACTACTTTTTATGCACAATATAAATAACCATGGTTGAGTTACTTTTCTAAATTGACTATAAATAAAATTAATAAAATAACTCTACAATGATGTGACTAAGATTCATTGTAAATTCCCAAAAAAATTGTTGTCCTTCAGCATTTATTTGTCTTGAACTTGTAAATAAAATTAAACAAAAATGAATTTAATTTATATGCATAACTAACATATACTTTTCATATAAATATCATTCATTCATGAATTTAATCTATTTTTAAAAGTACAAGATTTAATATATATAGATATATATATTAGTTTGACATTATGATATTAAATACAATTAAGTGAATATATAATTTAAAATTAAAAAACATGAAAATGACAATATATTATTTTATAAAAAAATGTGAAAAGACATTTTTATGAATTATGAGTACTTTACTTGAAAATGTCAATAATATTATTTTATGAAAAAGTGAATTGTGAGTACTTCACTTTATGACTAAAAAGTAATTGTACCACTACCTTGCTTAACTATGGGTTTTCATCCACCATAGCAAATGTGACAAATAATCATTCTTAACTCATGCAATGCCACCTCAACCATGGGTGACAATGTCATCCACTAGAATGTCATTGGTTGATTTTTATAGTACATTTTGGTTCTTTTGAGGCCCATTTTTGACCTCAAATTCTCTTTAATGATTCGGGGATATCAAAGTATGATATCTGCTGTCAAGAGACACTTTTTATGGCCTAGGTTAAAGGCTGGAATTGCGATGTTTATCATGAAATTTCAAGAATGTCAGCTTGTCAAAGCTGAGCATCAACATCCTTCGGGATTGTTGTAGCCAATACCCATTCCAGAATGGGAGTGGGAGGTCATTAGTATGGATTTTATCACTGTTCTACTGAAAAGTAAGAAACGAAATGATTCTATATTTGTAGTGGTTGACAAACTGTCAAAATCAGCACACTTCATTCTAGTGAAGTCAACCTATAAGGTAGTACACATTGTCGATATATTTTTGAAGGAGATTTTTAGATTGGACGAGATACCCAAGGAAATCATCTTGGATCGAGATACACAGTTTAACTAAAAAAATTAGAGATCTTTATTCTCCAGACTAGAAATGCAGACATACGAGAAGACAAAAAGGGTAAACTAGATTATTGAGGAGATGCTTAGGATGTATGTGATGAACAACCCCACTAAGTGGGAAGACTACCTGCATCTTACAGAGTTTGCATATAACAACGGTTATTTGAATTCTGCCAAGATGAGTCCCTATGAGGTACTCTATGGACGGAAGTGCATAACACTGGTTACTTGGGATAGCTCGGTGGATCGGCTCATGTTAGGGCCTGCTTTATTAAAGGACTTGGAACAGTTGGTTACCAAGGTCCAGGTGTACCTTACCAAATTACAAGACCGACATAAAAGTTACACGGATAAGAATAGAAAAGATAAATATTATCGAATAGGTGACCATGTCTACTTAAAAGTAAAAGAAAAATGGAGCTCGTTGGGCTTGGGAAGGTGCAGTAAGTTAGCACCTAGGTTTTGTGGACCTTTTGAAATACTTGCCAAGAGAGGGCCAGTGGCATATGAACTAGCATTACCTATGCACATAAGACTCCAAAATGTTTTCCATGCATCATTATTAAAGAAATATGTTTATTATACTAAACATGTGGCTAGTTGGTCCTTATTATAGGTGGAACCTGAAGGGGATTTTGACTTTGAACCTCTTCATATATTGGACAAGAGATAGGTGCAAGTCAAGAAGCGCACTATATTCTAGTTGAAAGTACAATGGAAGCACTTCGAAGCTGATGAGGATACTTGGGAGAATGAAGCCACCATGAGAAAGGCTTACCACACCTTGTTTCATGATTTCATTCTGAGTCGCTAGCACACTGGGGATGGTGTTGTTCTAAGCAGGGAGGGATGAAATATCTCGAATTTTGGACCTAACACTTATGGGCATGAGCACCATTTATTATGATGTTACCTAAATGTTTTATTTTGATATACTGGGTCGAAGACCACATTGCATATGAACATGATGTTTTGTTTGATATACTGGGCGTAAGCCAATTGCATATGATATATATGTGTGTGTGTGTGTGTGTGTGTGTGTGTGTGTGTGTGTGTGTTTTCTTGTTTTGGGCATGGAACCTGAAGCACATGATTGATGAGATGTTTTGTGTTGAGTGAGCAGATTTGGACCACATGGGTAAATTGATGTTTTGTGCCAAGCAAGAAGCTCTGGAGCACATGAGTCTTGAGACATTTTTGTTGAACATGAAGTTCTGGAACACATGAAAAGATAATTTGGAAGTGTTGGGAATAGGCCCTAGAGCCTTCCATGTTGATATTGAGCATAAGCTATGGAACAACAGATCCTTGGACATTGTATCCCTATGTGTATCCTACAAGTACATCCTAGCATTAGTGTTGAGCGAAGAGCTCTATAATTGCACTAAGTTTGTATAGCATTGAGTATGGGATTTGGTAAGTGCTAGGAGTTACTGGAAATAGTTAATTATTCTTGAGTGAAAACAACTTGAGGAAAATACTGATCTCATCTCACTTATTTATAAGTGATTAAATCAAAATTTGAATTTATGTATTCTCATCAAGTAATGAAGAACTACCATGTTATACAAGGGAATCCAACATGCAAGGATGTTTAGATTTGTCTATCCTGGTAGACCTAACCATCTACCTAATGAAGATACTGAAGAAAATGTCGTAAGTCTAGGGATCATAACATGTCAGACCCTAAGACAAATGTTAACAAATAATAAATTATTATATATTTTATACAGAGTATGTATAAATAATACACCTAGTAATAATATTAATAATGTAAGACAGAAGGAATAGTTTCATCTATTACTATTATTACTAAGATAAATATTAAATATTATAATACCTATAAAAGTCAAATTAGGAACTATTTGAAAGTTTCTAAGTGAAAATATTAAAAGTACTAAATTAAATAAAAAGGGTTAAATCAAGAAATGAAGTGATTCTTGATTTAACTGCCCCTTTGACTGAAAAGTATGTCTATAAAGTCCCAATCCAAGGAGAGGCTTTGAGATTTCTTCCATCTTTTTGGAGTCGTTTTCTACCTCATTATTCTCAAGAGATTTCTTGGAGAACATTTTCTTAAGAGGAAAAAGGAGAACTGATCCAGATGTGATATACCAGTTAGGGAAGCCTAACCTTAGGAGCTCTAAGCTACTTGCGTGTTGGAAACCAACCTGGGGGGATCCAGATTTCAACCAGGAATAGTTCCAGATCATGGTTGGGTGGAACGTGGTAGTTTCGAAGTGATTCAATCATCTATATAGAGGTCGGATCTACCTATGAATTATTAATGCTGGGTAACCGAGTGTGTAGCTTTCAACCATTAAAGGAGCTTCGCTTTTCAGATATGAGGTTATGGAGTGCCTATTGCATTTCCTAGAATCAGTGCTGGCTAGATTATGCAAGTGTTTATATCACAGGTTCTAATTCTATGTGATTTTGTTTGTCCCTGACAAATTCTTTTTGGGTTTACATTTTATATTATAAACTTTAGGATGTAATTTATTTCCTTTGCTATAATTGTCAAAGGTTTTGTTCTTTCAGTTTTACTTCTATAATTTAATTTATGTTCAATGATTTATCAAGGGTTTTGGTTTCTTTTCATATTACACACGTATTCTCTTTTACAGCTTAAACTTTGTTCTTTTAAAACTTAGGCTTTATTTCTAGAAACAATACGTGTACATTTTATTTGTTTAGGAACCCTACTGGTAGATTCCATACTTATTTCTCTAGATATAAACCTAGATTCAAGTCAATCTTAAAGAAAACCTAATTATAGATTATAATAAACTGATATAATAAATAAACTCTAATGAATACTTTATATATGTTATATTAGGTATAAAACAGAACTATAAATACTAATTTAACAATATTATAAGCACAGTATTCTTTATCTAAGAGTAACCATAAATTCTAAAGTAACCAATCTAAGATAAAAACCAGCGAATACCTCTCACAGTTTGTATAAATAAAATCATGCTAATAACGAAGATAAACATTATCATTTTCCATTAACCAAATAACTGTCACAAATCATTTAAATAGTCCAAGTATCGAGACCATATAGATGATCCACGATTTATAAATTTAATACTAGCTACATATACAAAACATATGTAGTAATATTATTATCAACACTATAAAACCATTGCACAAATAAAACAAATCAAACCCTCATCACTTCACACAACCGAGGATCAAATCCTGTATGGTCTGTATTAATTTACAAAAGACATGCTATATGACTTATACACAGGCTTCCATTAAATTATAACCTCTCCACACAGTGGTCGAAATACTTGAATCAAATTACATATGTTGAATTTAAGGCCTTGGCTGTTTAAAAATAAAAACAGTTCCAAACTATTTAACCCTGCCAATGTAACCAACAAGTGTGATTTGCTAGTCGTTGGGTTATACTACAGACAACCCTCATTTCATATCTTAATACATAACAAAAATCCTAAACAGTAATACAATATTTCACAACTATGAGGGAGGGAATGCCAATCGCATACGACATGTCCTAAACCTTAACGTTGTTGCTTATATCATCGAAAAAAGAATGCATACAACAAATGCCAAGTCCACACATTCCACGATTTAACAACCATAGAAATCGACATAGCATAAATATATATAAACATAGTCTTTATAAATTCATTACCAAGTTCACACAGCCATTACCATCGACCATTCCACCATTGTAAGCAATGATTTTGCCATTGTTTACAACCAAACCAAAACTTTAATTACAAAATACATAGATCCTATCGAGGGTTACCTAGACTCTCTTCACTACCTAGAATAATCAAATAAATACATTTCCAATGCATTGTAAGTTCAATACCGAAGACAAATCGAAGCCCCACAACGAAAAGACCCAAGTCTTTCACTTCAAAATGCAGATCTTGTTCCAGAGAGAGTCAAACCTCAAAACCAAAATTCATCCATGAAAACGAGACTCAAGAAATTACAATCACAATGAGTATCATCGTTGTATTAACCAATAAGAAAGGGGAGGGAAAAAGTTTGCATTTGTACAGAGCAGGCTTACCCGAATGGGTATGTATTTTCCCACTACACTATCCATGAGTCACGAATACCAACCCTTCACTATACTCTACAACCTACAAACAAAGAGCAAAAGGCACATGAGAATTATGTGATGTAAACCAACTGAAACCACAAATGATACTAAATAAACCCAAAACAATTACATACCTGTCATAACCACATAATTCGTATTGTTCATATTGCGTAGGACCAGAGTGCAAGAAACCAAGCTGCGAATGACCAAATCCCATCATTGAACCAAGCCCTAAGCTGGGCTACAACATTTCCCCATGCACATTAAAGGAACCACCATCATTCCCATTAACTTCCTCCAAACCCAAGACCCTATAGTTCATATTCAATTCATTGTCATATATTTCCATTCCATGCAATTTATATAAACCCACTATGCAATTTTTAGACTTAGGCTTTAAGCCCTACGACCATGGCATATTACATATGCCATGGAACCTATAAACCAAGGTTATTAAAGGTATTTTATCCTTCAATCAAATGTTAAAATCAAACCATGTAGGAAGATTATGATAGGATTTAATTGAGGCATAAAACATTTACACCATGATAATTAAGGTCTAGTAAATAACAATTCTAAGTACGATAGTGACCCCATCACTATCGTAAAGACTGTAGAGATAATAATAACAATCAGTATAATGTCACTAGGAAAAGGGCTACAAAATGTGAGCGCTAGTAACCTAAATGATCAATACCTTTTGTTAAGCATTGTAAACAATTTCTCTGTCGCCAAGGATACTTGCACATAAACGGGATAAGAATGTGTTAGTTCGCAGAACTAAGTAAGCTCGTTGTGTCAAGCAGAAACTGTTACCTCTCGGGGTTAAAAGGGAAACAAATCCCACCACTCCACCCCTTTGTTTCCAAGAACAAAGTTAAGTTAGAATCATGTATACGATAGTAAAAAAATGTGAAAATCAGTGAAGTACATAATCAAATTTCTACCATACATAGAATTGTGTAACCGTAATAATATCATATTAATCAACATTACGAAATCATAATTAAACAAAGTAATAACCACATCAGAAAGTAAGGAAGCGAGACGTAAGAAAACCTTATGATAAAAAAAATAGTGTAAATAGTGTACGACACATTCTGCAAGTCCAATAATGTCCAGCATAGGTAGTTTTGACTAGCCTACTATTTGTTTTTCAATTTTTGATGACTTTACAACAACAAAATAGATTTGAACATGCGTGGATTTTTCTTCGCAAAGTAATTGGCATCGAGGTTTGAGTTCTTTTTACAAAAAATAAGATTAGGCCCCGGAGGATTATCCTTAGTCCTAAGTCTTGGGTCATTTAAAATCTTAATTCCAAGATTATGCATAAGATTTGGTTTATTTTAAGGTTTAATACCATGTTTAACCTTAAAACTTGCATAATGTTTTACACCTACCGATGCAACCCTTTGGGTTTAACGTTTTTTAAAGGTTTATAATTGGTATCCATCCATGGGATGGTATTCATTAGAGAAAATTTCAACTCAAAATGGGCCTCCTAAGAAAATAATAAAATAATAGTTAGAATAATAAAATAATATTTATTAATTTTGGAGGAAGAAAAGAAAAAAAATAGTGTTCATATTTTCAACATATCTCACTGTTATTTTACTGAAATTTCGATTGGGATAGCTCGTTGTATGCAAAATTAAATTCTACATCCAACGAGTACCCACTCGACATACTTTTGATGGACATTGCTACCCCGAAAATAAGAAATACTTGAAAAAAATGTGATGATGATGTCATTATCACGTTTTGTTTCAGGTATTTCTTGTTTTTGGTGTAGCGGGATCCGTCAAAAGTATGTCGAGTGGGTACTCATTGGATGTGGAATTTAATTTCGCATCTAACTACCTCTCCTAATCAAAATTTGAGTAAAAACACAGGGAGACATGTCGAAAATACGAACAACAAAAGTAGTTCTTTTTATGATACCTGTCCCCAAGTTATATTAAAAAATGATTTAAGACCTATACGGTATTTCCAATTTAAAGAAATTTCATTGGCTAACATATGATGACATGGAATTTGAATTATGGTTAAAAGGCCCATTTTGAGTTGAAATTTCTTCTAATGGTTATGGATTTGACTTATGTTTAAAATTCATCTGCTGATATTACTATGCAATAGTGTTTATACGATGGTGTTTATATGATTTAATGTTACAAGGTAAGGTTTATAGGTTTATGGAATGCTTGAAATCTTGCAAGGCTAATTGGAATGTTAATGTTGCACTTTTAAACCATCAACCTGTGAGTTGACAAGGTATTTAGGGTGATTTTAATTTTTTTTTGCAGTGATTTAACTGCACTCTTAGACCTTGTATTTGGAAAAAACATATCAACTCTCCATCTATAACCTTCCTTGTATCAATGTTGTTTGATGCAATTTTATGGGGTTTGAATAGAAATTGGAAAGTATATCTCATTTACTTTGTCGTAAAACTGGTTTTTGGTCGTTGTGCTTATTATTTTTCTTGTAGTGGTTTTTTAAACCTCTTCTCCGATTGTTTTCATATTTAAGTGGTTTATTGAGTTCTCTCTGATGTCAAAAATGATTTTCTTCTATGTATATGAAGCTCACACTTCTCATTCAAGCTCTGCAATGACAATTTCGTGGTTTTTGAGGTATATAAGCGTGGGTCGACCAAGCCGAGCTAGGTCTCTTTATCTCTATGTGTTCTTAAGGTATTCTCTATTTCATTGTCTGGAAGGGTTGATGGTTTGTTTCCTTCACTCAATTTTTCATGATGGATCCTGATTCTATAAAAAGGAAGCCATTTATTTCTCAATCTAACTAGAGTATTCATTCCAATATTTAAAAACAATATTTAATATGGTTTTAGCTAACGAGTATGTTTTTCTACACAGGTGTAAAGGGATGGTGTTAATCGTTGAGGAGAAAGAACCCCCCGGTACTCTTGAACAGTTAAAAAGGTAAAGGTTCTTGGTTTGCACATATTTTAAAATTATATTTCTACTGTGCATACTCTTCTAAACCATTTCTTATTTTCTATAGGTGAAGAGGAGGATGATAGAATATAATGAAATTCATTTTTTTTTAAACACATTTCGGATTTGTTTTCGTTACCAAAAAGTCCAGAGGATAACCTCGACTCTTATTTTCGTTCAGGTTATCAAATCAATTTTGAACCTATGTCCTTCCTCCTAAAATATATTACAATTTTAAATTATAAGTAATTACTTTCTTTTAAGCATTTAAGGTTTTGGATTCAATACATTCCATTTATGAAATTAACTTGGAAATGTTTTTCTTGCAACGTTATTACGTTGTTTGCTGGCTACACAAGATAGTAGTTCCAAAAATTAAGTTTGATATTGGTATTTGAATCAATTTTATATTTTATGGCTTGCTAGTATTGAATATTTCATGAGAAAGGGATTTTTATGCTTCCCCGAGTACATTCGGTTGCTATGTCACAGTAAGTATTTAACCTAATTTTTCATAATAAAAAATTATTGTTTTTACTCTTTTTTGTTTGTTTCCAAACCTAACTCCATTTCTTTTGTGTGAATGGGAATAGTGTTGGCGTGGAATTTCCTGCAATAGTGAGCATATTTCCCTTACTGCGTATAAAACATATGCACAACCATTCGACCATTATGTGGCAGAGTTCTATTTAGCCGTTGTTTGGGTTTGAACTATTGGAAAAGTGGCATTCTTGGCCTTTGCTTGCCTAAGATAACTTTAAATGTTGTTAAAATGGTAGAATTTTTTTTATTAGTGGCTTGATGCTAGTTTTGATAGGGACTTGTATTAACTATTTTAGGGTGTGTGCAACCTAATGAGGGCATATTTTGACAAGTTAGATGCAATTGAAAACTGAAAAAAGGAATTCATCAACTTACATGAATATTTTGAGACACTTACAAAATGAATCTTGTGATGAATAAGAAAAATGAAAGGTAGGAATTTGAATAAAGTTTCCAAATATAAAAAAAATTCTATTGAAAATGTTCTTAACTATCTAAAGTTAGATATTTTTTAACGGGAACGTTTTATTTTTGGGAAAAATTAAAATGTATATGTTTTTGTGGGTGCAGCATGCGAGTTCCTAAATGATGGAATCAAATTTTGAAAACTTGAATACATATAGAGAACTGATAGTACTAGAGCATGACTATTTTTCCAAAACACACACACACACACATATTTAAATTTTTTTAATTATCTAAGCAGTCAAACATCGAAAATAGGATGTCAATTGATGGTGCAATGTTTAAATGTATTAATGAATTATTTGGAAACTGTTTTTATAGGGTGTAGAGGTCGGTGTTATTTAGTGCACCATACAATTTTTTTTCAAAATCGTTGAGAAATGGAAGAGTTATGGAAGAAACACTAACAGTGTGTTTTTTAGTTAAGGAGTGACGGAACCAGATAAATAAGAAAAAATAGAAAAAAAATATGTTCTTGTTAAAAATTAAATATTTGGAATCCATAAAAAAAACCTTATATGTTTCTAAAATTTCATAAAAAATGGAGGTCTACAACATACTGCAACCATGAAGGTGGGTAACAATTGTTGGCCAAATTTGGCGATGAAAACCTGATTTTTTACTCATGTGCTAGATAGAATACCTCAAAATGCATATATTCCATGTCAATTTCGACTTGCAAGAAAAAAACAAATTGTAGAATATTATGTTGGCTTCCCGATAATTTTTTTTTTAAAATATTTCCATGTCATTTAATGTGTGAAATTTTTCATTTAATGAATTGTGTGACCTTAAAAATTTGAAGAAGTTAATAAGTGGTTCGTGTCCAACCCCAATAATTCAATTTTACATTAATAATCTCTCTCTCTCTCTCTCTCTCTCTCTCTCTCTATATATATATATATATATCTGTGAGCATGATCTACACAAAATGCATTGCGGTCTGGATATTTTTTTGTTAACTTATTTTGCAATATACAATTATTTATTATTTTTCGAAAGTGACCACATATGATTTCAACATCATTTTATACACATGTGTGTCCCTCTGAGCTTTTTTTTCACTGTTTTCAAAAATTATAAAACCGAAGATACCCTTTTGAAGAAGACATGTCGATGTGTAGCTTGTGCATTTTTCAGAAATTTTTGCATGCGTATATTTTACACTGCGGATTTTTCTTTGAGCTGCTTCAAAGTTGTTGTCTAGTTTTCTAAGTGTAAGTTTTAGAACTAATTAAAAAAAAACCCAGATGAATGCCAAAACACATGCATGATATCGCAATGGATAGAGGATTCGGTGATGAACCTATCGGTATGAACTCTGCTCAGTTTTGTTCCATGAATGGTAGGGTTTACACTCCTAGAAGACACAGAGAAACATTGATTTTCCTGTAAAATGGCTAATTCTTTGTTTTTCAGGCCCTTGATTGAGATATGAAGATCGATCAAGTTTTTAACGAAAGCTTGATCGAGGTTTTATTAAACCCTCGATCGAGGGTAAACAAACCCTTGATTGAGCTACTGTTAAACAATCGAAAAAGAAAATATTTGTACATGACTACCAAAGTTTTATATGCGCGCTCACCACATTTATATTTAGTACAAAAAATTGAGGAGATAAATCCTAGCCCCCTAGTTCTCAACATCTTTTGGACACTAACTACCATAGTCAGTATCTAGAAGATTATGCCCGTGTAGCACATTTTAGAAATGGGCTTCAAGGACCCAACTACATAATTTAAAAGAAAAATTAGACAAGAATAAATGCCTCTACCTCATTAGGGAAAAAAACTAGTAATAAGCATAAGTGTTCATTAAGTAATTGTTTTCACACATTTTGAATTAAAAGTAAAAAGAAAAATTACACAAGATTAAAGGGGAAATGGGAATTTCAACATCATTTTATTCCTATCATCAATATATACAATGTGTATACAATTGCTTGAACCTAATGTTTTAAGAATTAGAGTTACAGAAATGTAGTGAAAGGTTTTAAATACTAAAAATATTTGCTCCTTCGTATATAATATTTTATTTTTAAAAACTACAATTATGTGATATGACTTTGAAAACGCTATTTTTTATCTTAATTGTCATGTTCTATTCCGCCCTGAGCCCTGGGATTTAAATATCTATTCAGAGGATATATATTGTAGGTAGATTGTAGTCCTGAGAATCCAGGTCGAGTGGACACTCGACCTGGATTCTTAGGAATACGATCTACCTACGACATAGATCGTTGGGTCATATATTTAAATACCAGATCCCAACACATAATAGAATAGGACGATTAAGATAAAAATTAGTGTTTTTTTAAATTAAAAATTATATACAAAGGAGAAAATTATTTTTAATACCTTTAGAGAGATGAAAATATGAGCATGAAAAAAAACATTACCTCATTTCCTTGGGTAATAACAATGTCCATTGTTTACTCTTCAAAATTGTTATTGTGCCACATATTTGCAGTTAATCTTTCTAGTAAATTATTGAATGACATTAGAGTTTACATCAATAACACGTGACTAATTGTTTTGGTGTTTCATAATTCTAGGAGTGGAAGAAGATAAATAAAATAAAAAGGTGTTATGGTGACTATGGGATTCGAAAAACAAAAAGTATGGAGACTAAACCGTGATACTACATCTTATTTCAAGAAGAATTGAAAATGTTCAATGATGTGAATTCAAATGGGAATTCAAAATACAAGGTGTTCAAGCATATTTTGGAATACTTCATTAAATTAAAATTTACATTATGCATATGTAAATACAAGTGTTTTTAAATACGTCTATTGAATCTTTATGTGTGGTTAGAGAAAAGCTCGATCTAGCTCGCAGCTTAATCAATCTTTTCAAAACATTAACTACAAAAATATTCGAGTCCCCATATTTGTGTGTGCACAAGAACATGGAAACCCAAAAATTTCTTTAATCAAAGTTTTTAAAATCTTGTATTGTTCATGGGAACAAGGTCTTCAAATTCAATTAAAATCAAACATAGAATTGTATGATAATAAAATTTAATAAAACATAATTTCGACTAGAAGAATGATACTTGTGGGTAATAGTACATACCTTGAAGAAAAAACAAGTAAAAGCATTACTAGTGTCACTTCCTCTAGATTTTATGTGTATATATTATTCGTGGAGTAATTGGAGTTATAGATGTGATTGATTGTAGCCATAATCACATCTATGACTCCATTACTCTGCCACCCATATCAACGAATGAATATAAATGACCCTTTTCTATCCAACTAATGAAGTGAATTAAATGATGTGTTTGTTGCCTATTTATAGACGGTTAAAAATGTTCGATCAAGATCTTCTTTAACCCTCGATCGAGCCTATTTTTAACCCTCGATCGAGGTATTAAACCCTCGATCAAGGGTTTATCAAAATCTAGATCGAGGGTTTAAGATAACCTCAATCAAGCATGCTTTAAACCCTCGATCGAGGCATAAGATCTGTATCGAGGGTTAATAATAGCTCGATCAAGGTACATTTTTTTGTTTTTGTCCTTATCTCCTTGCCAAAAATTGTAACCCACATCCGTGGATGCACCCACGAGCATATTACAAATTTGGATGTAATGCTTAATTAGCTATGGTTTATCCTACTCCAAGGAATATGCACAATGAATATGAAGCAAATTCTAAATAACACACATAGGAATAAGAATGGGTGGAGGATGGACCATAATGGCACTAAACATGCTCACATTTTGTTTAAATTTAAATTTACTATTTTAAGTCCCCCTGACCACCCTATCCCCCTAACTTTTACTAACCCACCCTCCTCCTCTCTCTTCCCAACACACCACCGCCCATTTGTTCTCTCTCTTTCTTTCTCTTTCTCTCTCTCTCTCTCTCTCTCTCTCTCACACACACACACACACACACACACACACACACACACACCTATGTCTCCCCCTATCACTCACAACTAAATGTACCTACCCACCAAACCCCTAACCCTTTCTCTCTACCTCTAATTCTTAAACACCCATTTATTGTTATAAATAGAATCACTTAGCACAACCATCCAAACCCCTAACGCTTCCCTTACTCTCTCTTTATTCCTCACACACACACAGACAACCCCTAACACCTCTCTTTCTCACTCCTAACACCTAACACCTCTCTCTCTCTCCACTCCCTCTGACTCCCCAACTCATCCAAGTACACTTAGAACCCACCCACTTATCTATTACCCAACCCTCTCTCTCTCTCTCACACACACACACATCCCTTTGTCTCCCCACTACAACTAACACCCCCACTCGTCTCTCCCTCTCTTCCCCGAAGATTTCCTTTAACATATAATACCCCCCCAATTTGCCCCAAAGTATTACTTACTCATACTAACGCCCACCCCACTATCTATTCCCAAACCCTCTCCCTCCCTATATATATATATCACACAAATACACACACACAACCACACACATCCATAGGTCACCCCATACCAATAACATGCCCCCTACACTCTATCTCTCTCTCTCACACATCCCTATGTGTTATAGCTGATTTTAACACTGTAGGTGAATCACACTTGTATGGCCTTCCCCTGTCCCTCTACAGACTCCTTAGACCCCTTGGGACATTTTTTGTCCTTTGATGTTTCCTTGACCATCCCTAAAAACATGTGAAAATCCAAATACGTGACTTTTAAACCCCTAATCACATATATACATGGGTTTGACCACTAAAACCATGTACATTGGGATGTGTACAAAATCCAAATCCTATTGGAGTTTTCCTTGACATGGATGCGACTCACTTGACTGCTGGCCTTCCCCATGCCTTGAGATCGCTTGGATTCGACCTTTCATTACCCCTTTGAAAAGCTATATAAGGAACTCTATGGTACATTAAAGGCATATGAGAGAATTGAGAGCAAAGAAAATATAGTCCATTGTTGCCGAAACTTATGCTTGATTCTGCATCCCTTTGTCCCTTGGAGCACTTTTGTGTTCTTCCCAAGCTTGCCTTTTGCTTGTGAGCTTGCTATCGAGAGATGGAGGATTGAGGTGGTGGAGGCCGAAGTGGGGGATTCAGTTTCTTTGATTCGTAGACGTGCTGATAGAGGTTGTATCCATTGTAATCTATGACTTTATATTAATAGAAATATCTTTTTCTGTCCAATAATGTATGTTTGAATGAATATTTTATTAATGGGATGTTTTCAAATGCTTATACATTGTTGATTATATATGCTAGAATAGATCTAACACCATTATATATAGTATGCTTGTATTGTTTACTTGTTGTTGAGGAAGTAATCTATCAAATCAAGCTAAATTTGGAAAGCTCAACGGGGATCTACTTCAACCATCTGGAATGAGGTATGATGCCTGATCCTTTAGTGTTAGATTTTTAATTTCTATTACATATTGGAAAGGATTGATTTCTGGAGTCAAGCTATCTATTGTGGTACCCCAAGCCATAGGAATTTCTCTCCGTAATAGAATTGGCAACTTTGATGGGGATGTTCCTTGTTTTTATCTAGGGGTTTGCGGGCACAATGGGCTTGATATTATTGACTTTCTCTTTGTTTCTCCTTGTTTATGTGTTGCATTTTATAGTATGTTCATCCATTGACACTCCCCTTTATTGGTTTGATCCTTGGCCTGCTTTTTACCACTGCCTTCTCTGTATACGTAGGTTTTTGGCCAAAAGTCACGTACATATGCAGATTTTTGGCCAAAAGTCGTGTATACACACAGTTTTTTGGCCAAAATCCATGTATACACGCAGGTTTTTTGCCAAAAGTCGTGTATATATGCAGTTGTTCTTTAAACAGTCGCGTACATCCTCCCTTTTGGTGAGTTTGATGTTGTGGGAAGTTGTTGGGTGCGTTGTGAGTGTGGTTGGGTCTTCCTTGGGTCTGATGTTGTCTGTTGGATGCTTATTTTATGAACAGAGACCGTTTTTTCATTGATTTTTATTTGCAAGTAGTTTTAGTCATTTATCCCTTTTTGTTTTTTCATTAGTGCATTACTCTTTTTGTCTCGGTTTCTTGCTGAGCTTGTCTTTTATACTTGCTGCAGAGACTGAGAGTTTTAGATGACTTTTATTGCATTTTTCATTCTTTTATATTGAAAAATACAAGGTAGTTGCACTCTTAGTTGCATTTTAGATATGGATTTGAGGAGGTACTTGCATTGGATTGCTTGGATGAGAGCCGTGTTTATGCTTTCATATAGGAAGGATTGCATTGACATCGAAGGAATGATTTTTTATGCATCTCATGTAGTGGAATACCCTATTTTTCATTTGAAAAATATTGCACTTAGCATTGTTTGTTATGGTGTGCATATTTATTTCACTGCTGAGTCATAATGTCATTAGTTGCATGGCCATTTCCCTTTGAGTAATTACAGCCAAATAAAATCAACACATAATAAAATGAATTACACTCTTTTCTTTTATAGGGTGCACCGACAAGATTAGGATTTAGGGTATTGGAATAGTTCATTGTGAGTAAATTCTCCAAGACCACTAAACAACAACATGTATGTGTCTGTCCAGGTGAGAGTGTGAAATTCCTTCATATAATTAGTGTTTCTCAAGATCCTCCTCTTACAAGGGAGTTAAGCATGAGGCAGTGTGAGCGGTTATTAATTGGGATGACCCCTAGTCATGACTGAGTAGAACCGGAGATATTTTCAGGATTGTATTCGTATCTGGGGGATATTTTGAGAGTTTTGGGCTTTGCTACCCTACCCATACGGTCAATCCCGCCTACGACTGTCCGCCTAAGCATTGATTATATTGAGGTGACCTTAGTGGCCCTACCTAGGATATTGAGGTGGTACTCTGTAGGGGTTATTCTGCGGGTGTCGCGGCCAGGTAGAGGTCAGAAAACACAGCCTCTTTATGCGTTGAAGCTAAGGGCCACTATAATTGGTTACGTACCTCCACTTGTAGTGTATGGGAGTTTCGAGCCTCTCCAAGGCGAGACATACCTGCTGCATTCGGGAGCTCACATATCCTCCCCTTGGTTTGCTTGTATTTTGGCTATAAATTTTCTTAGGAGTATGCTCTTTGTGCGCTAGTTGTCCTTTGGGATCCTGGTTACTTGAGTATATTTATTCTCTCTTGAGTTCGAGTCCTTTTATTTTCGGCATTCCTGGTATCCTATCACCTGTTCTTGGTCCTAGTACGGACCCTGGTGTCAGACTTGGGGGCATCACAACCCCTTACCCTGCTCATATATTTGAGGGTGGTCACATTCTACCCTCTACTCCATTCGTGGAGGATGTTGAATCCCTTCTCTCGGTATTTACACCGGTGGTCACCCTCATGGCGGTGGTGGTGGATGTGTGAACATTGGGTCTATACCTTACATTCCTTTTTATGTCCCATCGTTCACCACATTGTTTCATTTGGGAGCAGTTGTCATGATCATTCCTCCCTATATCCTATAGTTTGGATTCTTTTTTGACTATTTTGGGTTGTTTTGTACTAATATGGTTGTCATGTAGGGTCCATTGTTTGTACACTCTCTCCGAGGTTTCAACCCGTTCATTCCTATCATAGGTATTATGTCTGAACTAGCATATAGGTTAGGATTTCACATCTGCTTGCATTTTGCATGACCTTATGACTGTTTCATTTTAACCTTAGGTATGAACCCATTCCATGGTATCACGGAACCTTCATGTTGTTGTTAGAAGTGGTACTATGTGAATGGTAGAGATTTCCTATACATGGGTGTCCTAGTTAGCTCCCCTTTGCATTTGGTACCCATGCTGTGTGTTAACAGCCCTACCTAGCAGAGGTTCGAAAAGATCATAGTGAAGAAGGGGTAATGGTCGTTTATAATACTTTGGTTAAATTTTTATGGTATGAAAGTATGGCATGAGGCGAAAAATGATGAGTTATCAAAGGATCTAACAGTGCGAAGTGAAAAGATGGAGATCAACGGCCTGTATTGCCTCCGATCTCTAAAATATGCAAGAAAGATAAGTATTTGCGGGCGTTTGATGTAATATATGGATCAATGGTTGTCGATCCAGCTTGATGAGATCGACGGTCTATGTAAACTCCGCCTTGCGAACCCGCACGTTGGTTAAAACAAAGGAGCCCGACGGAATGGAGTACATGTCGCTTGATCTGACGGCGAGGAAATAAAGATGGATTACATCGATGGTCGTGGATAAATCCGAAGTGGAAACTTGCAACTTTGATAAGACAAGGACCCTCGACAGAATTGAGTACGTGCCGCTTGATCCGATGGTTGAGAAATAAAGGTGAAATAGATCGATGGTCAAATGATGAATCCGGAGCGGGAATTTTCACGATAGTTGGAAGTAAAGGGCGATAGTGGAATAAAAACCATTGTACACGTGTTCGACCGTGGTGCGTTCCAGAGGCAAAAGTGGTTTGGTGGAAACCGCCAAAAGGAGCCTCCGGAGTGGGGTCTTATAAAAGCATAGTTGACTTGTTCGGTGATTATTTTATTAGCGCCAGACGATTGAAAAATACATGCGTGCTCGTCAACCTTCAACTGTCAATTTCGAACACACGCAACCACGGTAACAGATCAACATGTTTGAGTTTGCCAATTCAATCATGTTAGAGATATATAAAATGTTGTTCGATGAAGTGTTGCCCCGTGTTCTAGAAGAGATGAAATGCCTGATGCATTCCTCGCCTGAGGATCAAGTCGGACACTGGTTCCTATATAAAGATTGTACTATTTTAAGGATATATGGATTCACTGGGGAACCATAAAAGTTACCTGCTTTCCTCACTCCCATAGTTTTTGCATTAGAGTTCATGAGCCAAAGGTTGCATTCAGAGAAAGAACATTTTGGAGCCTTTAAAAAAATCTTCAAATATCAAATTCCCTCTAAAGGTTGGCTCTTTCATTTTCAAAATTAAAGGTGCCTTGGTGTTTATTGAAAAGTTATTGGGGAGCATGGAATTTCAAAAAGAGCCAAAGGAAAATTATGATCCTCACCATATAATTTCCCCGAGGAAGCAGGCCAACAAAAAAAAACCATTTGAACACCAGTTTATTGAAGGATTGAATGAAACAACAAATCTGTTGTAGTTTATGGAAACTCCAGGGTCCGATGGAAATGCAAGTAGTTTACCAGTCACAATATCAAAAGTAATAGAAAGTCCTAATGTTTTGATTAAGAGGAGTCTGTCTAAAATTGAAAGCATGGAAGTGGAAGAAGATGGGTCACACAAAAAGGCAAAATTGTTACAAGTTGGTGGAGTTTCAAGTGAAGAGATTTCTGATGATTTCAAGAGAGTTGCTTTAGTCCCAACAAAATCTGTACAGGTAAATTAGTTTTCTTTTAAAAGTGTAGATGGTTCAGAATCAAGTCCAATTTTTAAGTCCAAAGAGGAACTCAAGGCCAGTTATATGGAGAAGTGAAAGCAGTCTCTAGAAGAGACAAGTAATTTTCTCCCACAGGTAATGAGTTTGAACAATACAAAAACCTCCTTGATTTCTGCCAGAGATGTAGAAAGAAATACCTTCAACTTGGCCATGGTGAATGAAAAAAAGATGACGGAGATGGAAGTAAGGTTGGACAAGATTAGTGTACCCAATAAAATATAGCTACACAAGCAAACAAATGACATTATTTATTCAGACCTATTGCAAGCTATGATGAGAATCAATAAGCTACAAATTTTGGTAGATAAGTTGAAAAGTTGAAAATAAGGCCAATGCCATTCAAATTAATAAGTGTACAAGTTGATATTATCAGTTCAAGAAGTGAAAAAGATAACACCCAAGCAATTAGAAGAATGCTGGAAGAAAAGGACAACACTCTCCAAGTTTTGAAGAAAAAGTTGAAGATCCCAAGCACTGAGCATGTTCAATCATCCGAATTATTGGCACTGCAAGAAGAGAAAGACAAGATCCATCAGGAGATGATGGAACATAAAGGAAGAGCTGTTAAATTACAAGAGGAAAAAGACAAGTGGGAAACTGAACGGAGTGAGTTGATATCTCAAATCACCATGCTAAAAAGGGACCAAAATGATGAAAATGAGATCATGGAGGAATTGATGAGTCAGACTCCCACTGATGAGGACTTGTCTATTGTAAATATTGAGAAACCATTAAATCATTTTTCTGCAGATGATTTGTTAGTACCTATGTCCCATGTAAGCCTAAAGGATGCATAAATAAGAGAGTTAAAGGTTGAAAATGAAAAGATCAAGTCTGAATTGGCCAAAGTAAGTGAGAATAAAAATAAATATTGCAAGACAGAAATTAGCTACAAAATAAAGTCAATGAACTGAAAGAAAGAAAAATTGGGAAAGGTCCTCTCCAAGGAGCAAAGCACATCGTTTGGGACACCTTATCTATAGAAATCACTAAATTCAGGCACCATCTGAACTTTATCGATGATCAAAGCATATTGATCAATTTGGCCCACCAAAGACTAAAGTTAGTGAATGAAAATATGGAGAGAAGACCCCTTACCACAGCCCAGAACACATTGAATTTTTTAAATTCATTAACATACCAGAAATTACATGATATGGGAATAAAAGACAGAATATCAATAGTACTATGGGATAAAAGGTTTATCCACAAGCACCATTTAATGAAGACGGTCCAGGACAAGGCAGATGAAATGCTTTCACAGGTTAATAATTTCGAACAGGTTTTCAAAGAGCTATTTGAGGACGGCCTACCATCCTTTTAGGACAAGGAAGGACAGATGTTCTCTCAGGAGCACTATCACAGCTTGTTAGTTCAAAGCCGCATGGATAATTCCAAATTTGATGATTTGGAAAAAAGCCTAACGGGGAAAGCTATTGTGGACAAATTGACAGAGGATTTCAAAATCTTACAAAAGTTCCTGATTATCAGGAGAGGATTTCCCAAGGTGTCATATGAAGCTTACATGGAGCTGGAAGGGTCAATTCGAGAGATGATGGAATATGATACCCCAAGCGCGGAGCAATGGAAAGCCATGGAAAGGTTCAAAAAGACAAAATACATCCTTCATTCATGAGAACATATGTCGCACGCTAAGGAACTGTTGGAATAGGCCTTGTATCAAGTTGATTTTAACTTAGTGATCTGTTAGGATTGAAGCTGTAGTTTATTCCTAGAAGTTAGGAATTTAGTTACAAGACTTTAATTAAGACAGTCATTCAGTTATGAATCTTCTTGGAAGATAAATTATTTTATGTATATATTTGCATCTATTTTATTTGATGGGGGTTGGATCCCATCTTGTTGTTGAAGGTTTTGAAAGACATTATTTTTGAATAACAAAGCGAATGCATAAGAATTATCAGAGATTCCTGTGTCGTTTCCATTACAGTCTATATTCCTTTTCTTATGTGATTGTGTTTTCCAGTGTAACACTGCATTCTATTTTTCTTCATATCTGAAACACAATATTGGATGGTTAGATCTCATAATGTTTATGCTATGATCATCGTTTTGAATATTTTATACATTCTTCTACTAAAGTTAATATATAACTCATCTTTGATGCTCATTATTAACGGGCTGTTCATTGTCTCTTCTATCTCACCTGAACTAAATGAATGACTGTGATGAAATGGTTACCTTGCCTTTGATAAATCTCATGTATATGTCTTTGTGATATTTTTATTTTTTATGTGACTCCATGCCCAATGGTTATTTGTTGTTTCAACCATCTATACAAATATTTGGATGTTAGCTATATCTGGTCTCGTTAAATCTGTATTAAGAGATCCCTCTTTGGAAGAAAAACCAGTTTCTTTCTAAAGTGGTTTTGATGTTACCTTGGGATTTAACTTTTACAACCTTGGGTACATTCTGAGTGCTAACAAACTGGCGCCGTTTCCAGGGAGAGAAAGTACATATCTTCCCTGGGGGAATGACAGTGTTTAAAGAAAATTTCTGTGGGCAAACATGAATTTTTAACAATAAAAGGTTGTATATTTGTCCTGGTGACTCCATTGTAAAACTTATTCAGAACTTAAGGAGTCATTCTGGCTTCAAGAAGACACACGCAAGGTAACTCTGATACCGAAATCTTGAAAAGTTTTGAAGACCCAGAAAATTTATTTAAAAGAAAAAATAAAGAAAAGTTAGGTTTTCCTTTGTTTGGTGCATCATCGTCTCAAGACTCTCATATTGATCCAGAATGGGAAGCTAATGCTAGGAAAAGTCTGTTGAGATCCAAATCCAAGTCTGACCTTAAGAATACTGAGTTCAATCCTCGTAGGTTAGAATATTATTTGTTGGATTCCCTCTGGAGAGATTTACAACAAACCACTAAAGTTGAAACATTTACCTCTCAAAATACTCAAAGCTCTTCAGTTCCTGTGAATCCACCTAGACCAATGGTAGCCAGATTTGCTCCCTTGCGCTTGCCTCCTTTATTACATGACCTTCCTCAGAACTATTCTCAAAGAATTTCTTTGTTTGATGGGGAAGGTGGCGTAACCGCAAAACAGCATGTTGCCAAGTTTGAAGATTTCATTGACTTAGAAGAAGTTGATTATCCAGATGTTAAAATGCGGTTATTTGCCCAAAGTTTGCGAGGTGAGGCAAAGAAATGGTTTAAAGATTTGCCTAATGAATCTATAATAAATTTTCAGGCTTTCCTAAATGCATTTCTAGATAGGTTGGATGATAAACAGAACCCTTTGCAACTCTTATCTCAGTATAACAGTCTCAAAAAAGGAGGTTTCGAATCTGTCCATGAATTTTCTAGCAGATTTATGAGAGTTTATAATTCCATTCCGGAGGATATAAAACCTTCTGCGGCCGCAGCCAAATTGCACTATGTTGGAGCTTTTGATAATGATTTTTCATTTTCATTAAGGGAGAGAAAATCAGAAACTCTTGCGGCCATGTTTACAGATGCTCTAGAAGTAGAAGCAAATATGATGGCAAGTGGAAAGATGAAACATAGAGATATTGATAGAAGGAAAAAGGAAGAAAATTTTCCTTCTCCTTCTTCTTCTACTAATGATATCAAATTTGAAATGATGTTGAAAACCATGGAAAAGCTGATGGATAGATTAACTATCGACAATAGGGGATTCAATAGAGAACAAGCTGACCCTCAAATCAGGAATCCTAATTTCAAAAGACCGAATCCTCCTGTTCCTCCCCAAAACCGACAAAGAGACGTAAGGAATCCAAGAAATCAGGAGGAATAGCAAATTCGTCCACCATTCCCGGAAAATTATGTTGCTGATGAAGAAGATCCCCCTGAAAATGAGATTCATCTTTTTGGAGAATAGGACTCATAGATATATCTTACTGAGGAAGAGCATAACATGTTTGGACAGGAAGATGGAAGTGAAGAATTTGAAATGGAGACCGAGCAGTATCAAAGTGGTTATTTACACGCTATGGATGATGTGCAGAGGAAAATCAGACTGAGGAACATGGATGTCCTCATAAATAAAGGAAAGGAAAACCCAAATCAGCCTTCCACTAGTTCTTTGAATGTAGAAAAGGGAAAATAACTACAAAAAGAGTCTTTTGTAAATAAAGAGGTTGAAAATGATGTACAAAGGGATAAAATAATGAAGCAGCTAGCTACGGTTGATGTGGAAAAAGTTGGTTCTCGCTTCAATTTACAAAATGAACTTTCAAAGATAAAAATCTATGTTCCATTTAATGAGTTATTGAGAAACACTAAATACAGAAATACTATCACAAAAATGGTCAAAAATCAAGGGGAATGGCAATCTGACATTTTAGAGTTGAACGATGATAACCCTGCTATTTCGTTTGGGTCAAAGGTTGAAAATTTAGAAAGTGAAGAAGTCCCTCCTTTCTATTTGATTTTAAATGTGCATGATAAGGTGGTTCACAATGCTGTGCTAGACTCAGGGGCATCACATAACTTAATGCTGAAACAAGTGGTAGAGAGTTTGGGATTAGAAGTAACAAGACCTTATAAATATTTGTACTTGTTTGATTCTAAAAGAGTGAAATGCCTTGGTTTGATTAAAGATATGGTGGTAACCCTAAATAAATTGCCATCTAAAACTATAGTCATGGATGTGGTCATGGAAGATATTCCATATAAGTTTAGGGTACTGTTGTCAAGATCTTGGACTTCCAAGTTGAAAGGTAGTTTACAGATGGATATGTCTTATGCTACAATTCCTGTTTGAGATGGGAGCAGAAGATTATATAATGAAAAAATAACCCCTTATGTAGTGAGCAGTCAGGATAAACCTGAAATTCATCACATCTATGCTATTGATACTGATTTGGGGTCCTCCATTTTCTTTAATGATGTTGTTCCACATGATGTAGAAGAGGCATTGCAGAAGAAGTCTGAGGAGAATAAGGAAAAGGAAGTGCTAGAGCAGGATGCTTTGGAAGCGAAAAAAAAGGGAATTCCAATGGATTATTTACTTTGACGGATTTGCCGCAAAAATAGGTGCTGGAGCCGGTGTGTATATAATTTCTCCTATTCGGAATGTCAAATCTTTATCATATAAATTAACATTTGAGTGCACAAATAATGTGGCAGAATATGAAGCTTTGTTACTGAGCTTGCATGCTTTGAAAGATTTGGGAGCTCAAAAAATAAGAGTCTTGGGGGATTCAGAATTGGTGATAAATAACGTAAATGAAAGCTATCAAACCAGGCATCCTCGGATGAGGGCTTATAGAAATGAAGTATGGGATATGTTGGGAAACTTATTTACAGAGCATACAATTCAAGTAGTTCCCAGACATGAAAATTTGGTAGCTGATTCTTTAGCTGTGGCCGCCAAAAAATTTGAAACCCCTGTTGCTGGTCAGAGGGAATATCAGGTGGAAATTGTGAATAGACCATCTATTCCCGATAACTCTAAATACTAGCAGGTTTTCGAAGATGATATGCAGATTAGGAGATTCCTAGAGCTCTCGGGAGAATTTGTGAATACTCCTATTGACACCGAAAATGACAATGGCGAGAGTATTCAAGATGACGAAGAACTTGAGAAGGAAGGGAATGGTGCTGAAAAGTTAAAGGGAACCTTAGGAGGTAAGGATATTATCCAGTTAAAAAATAATTTCATACCAAGAGGTCTGATTCCTTTGGAAATTTTTTTTGATCAAAATGATGTTGCTAAAAATACAAAAGTAAAGCCTGTTGAGAATGCTGTTGAAGATAGAAATATTGGTACTAAAGAGAATCCTAAGATTGTGAAATTATCCAAGAAATTTCTTGAAAAGGAAAAAGAAGAGTATGTGAAATTAATGAAAAAGTATACAGATGTATTTGCTTGGAGTTATGAAGACCTGAAGGAGTATGATACATCTATCATACAACATACCATTCCTATAAAGCCTGGAGAGAAACCTTTCAAGTAGAAGCTCAGAAGGATAAACCCTAAGTTGCTCCCTATTATTGAGAAGGAAATTAAAAAGTTATTTTCTGCCAAGATCATTGTCACTCTAAGGTTTTCAAAGTGGGTTGCAAACCTTGTTCCTGTTAGAAAGAAGAATGGAGAGATAATATTATGTATAGTTTTTCGGAATTTAAACAAAGTTTCTATGAAGGATAATTATCCTTTGCCAAAGATGGACCATATATTGCAGAAAGTAGTTGGGGCTGATAGAATTTCAATGTTGGACGGTTTTTTCAGCTATAATCAGATCAAAGTATTACCTAAAGATCAAGAAAAAACTGCTTTCACTACACCTTGGGGCACCTTTATGTATGCAAAGATGCCTTTTGGCTTGATGAATGCAGGAGCTACTTTTCAGCGAGCTATGGACATTTCTTTTGCAGGAGAAATTGGGAATTTTGTGGTGATCTACATGGTTGATATCAGAGTCTATTCAAAATCTGACAGAGAGCATCTGCGTCATCTGGAGAAAGTTTTCATGAAATGTAGGAAGTTTGGCATATCATTGAATCCAAAGAAGTCCAATTTTGCATTGGAAGAAGGAAAGCTGTTGGGCCATATAATATCAAAAGATGGAATAAAAATTGATACTGAAAGGGTGAGTGCCATTCTGAAAGTAGGTGAACCCAAGAGTAAAAAGGAGATACAATCATTCTTGGGGCAGGTAAATTTTTTGAGAAGGTTTGTGCCAAGTTTTTCTGAAATCTTAATGAATATCACAAATATGTTGAAGAAAGGTCACGAGATAAAATGGAATGCTGAAGCTAGAAAGTATTTTTGGGAAATCAAAAAGGAAATATCAGAGGCTCCTATGTTGGTGAGCCCAAATTTTACCAAAGACTTCTCAGTATTTTCATATGCTTCATAATATACTTTAGCAGCAGTTCTATTACAGAAAAATGATGAGAATTTGGAACAGCCCATAGCATTTTTTAGCAAAATGTTGAGAGATGGAGAATTGAAATATGACATTATGGAGAAACAAGCATATGCCTTAGTCAAAGCATTGAAATATTTCAGAGTGTATATTTTGCATTCACATATAATTGCACATGTTCCAACTGCTACAGTAAAAGGGATTTTGACACAAACAGATCCAGAAGGAAGAAGAGCAAAATGGATTGCTACATTGCTAGAATACGATATAGAAATAAAGCCCACCAAGTTGATTAAGGGACAAGGATTAGCTAAAATGATGGCTAATTCAAATTGTGAATCTTTGCAAATTAATTTCTTATCTCACCAAGCTAATCAATCAGATACATAAGTGGAAGTAATGGCTGATTTTGTGGCTTCTCCATGGTATTCTAATATTGTATATGTCCTTCGAAATTTACAAGCACCAGAGGGATTGAGTAAGTCAAGAGCCCGATCCATAAAGTTGAAATCTGCCAAATTTTGTATTCTAAATCAATATCTTTATTGGAAAGACCCCGAAGGAGTGTTACTAAATTGTCTTTTGGAAAACGAAGCTCAGCATACAGTCAAAGAATTTCATAAGGGAGATTGTGGCGGGCATCATTCTTGGAAAGTGACGGCAAAGAAAATTCTAAGAGCAGGCTATTATTGGCCTACATTATTTTCAGATGTGTATAAAGAAACTAGTAAGTGTCATCAATGCCAAATTTTTTATGAAAAGAGAAAGTGCTTCCCCTCCCTTTGAATCCCATAACAGTAGAAGCTCCTTTCCAGCAGTGGGGTTTGGATTTTATTGGAGAAATAAACCCCAATTCATCAAGACAACACAAATGGATTTTGACAGCTACAGACTATTTTGCAAAATGGATTGAAGCTATTCCCACTAAGAGAGCCACTGAGGCTTTAATTATGGACTTCCTTGAAGAAAATATATTGGCTCGGTTCGGATGCCCCAGAAGAATATTAACAGATAATGAAGCTGTGTTTAAATCCAAGAAAATGATTGATTTTTGTCACAAGTATCATATAAGCCTCAATCATTCAATTTCCTATTATCCGCAGGGAAATGGGTTAGCTGAATCTTCTAATAAAATCCTAGTAAGGATCATGAGAAAGTTGTTAGAGGATAACAAGAGGTCCTGGCACACTAAGCTTAAGTATGCTCTCTGGGATGACAGGATTAGTACCAAGAGGGCGAATGGCATGTCTCCGTTCCAACTAGTGTATGGGACTGAAGTGGTTTTTTCAGCGTCGCTAGGTGTTCCAGTTATGAGATATTTTCAAGATCAGCAAAAAGAACCAAATCACATGCAAAGGAGAATAAATCAGATTATTGGGTTGGAAAAACAAAGAAATAAGGCTTATGAAAAAGTGCAGTTACATCAAGAAAAAATGAAAAGTATTTTTGACAGAAGAGTCAAAGAGGAACAGTTTCAGATCGATGATTTGGTCTTGAAGTGGGATGCTCCTAAAGAAGAAAAGCATGGGAAATTTGATCATATGTGGGTAGTTCCTTATGTTGTTGCTGGTTACAAAGGGCAAAATGCATTTCTACTGGAATATTCGAATGGGGTTCCTTTGGATAGTAACCCTGTCAATGGAAGGTATCTGAAACATTACCTATCCTAAGGAGGAGGGTAAAATTTGTATTATAGCATGTAAATACTTATTTCTCTTTACAAAGTCAACATGAATGGTAAGCCGAATGTATTTGAAGCCTGCAGTGAAGGCCCTAAGATTCAGGAGGTGTGCTTTTCCTTTCTAAAAACAAAAAATAATATATATACGAAAAACAAAAGATGAGTTTTCTGGAAGTTATTGTGAAAAATAAAAAAACAGGCACCTGGTCTACGAGTTCTTTGATACCTCAAGGGGAGGATATCATCCCCAGATGGAGCCAGTTGTTAACAACCCTACCTAGCATAGGTTCGAAAAGATCATAGTGAAGAAGGGGTAATGGTCGTTTATAATACTTTGGTTAAATTTTTATGGTATGAACGTATGGCATGAGGCGAAAAACGATGAGTTATCAAAGGATCTAACGGCGCGAAGTGAAAATATGGAGATCAACAACCTGTATTGTCTCTGCTCTCTTAAAAATGCAAGAAAGATAAGTATGTACGGGCGTTTGATGTAATATATGGATCAACAGTTGTCGATCCAGCTTGATGAGATCTGCGGTCTGTGTAAACTCCTCCTTGCGAACCCGCACGTTGGTTAAAACAAAGGAGCCCGACAGAATGGAGTACATGTCACTTGATCTGACGGTGGGGAAATAAAGATGGATTACATGGATAGTCATGGATGAATCCAGAGTGGAAACTTGCAAGTTTGATAAGACAAGGACCCTCGGCGGAATTGAGTACGTGCTGCTTGATCCGATGGCTAAGAAATAAAGGTGAAATAGATCGATGGTCAAATGATGAATCCAGAGTGGGAAGTTGTGTGATAGTTGGAAGTAAAGGGCGGTAGCGGAATCAAAACCATTGTACACGTGGTTGACCATGGTGTGTTCTAGAGGCAAAAGGGGTTTGTTGGAAACTGCCAAAGGGAGCCTCCGGAGTGGGGTCCTATAAAAGAATAGTTGACTTGTTCAGTGATTATTTTATTGGTGTCGGATGATTGAAAAAGACCTGCATGCTCGTCAACCTTCAACTATCAATTTCGAACACACGCAGCCACAGTAACAGATCAACATGTTTGAGTTTTCCAATTCAATCATGTCAGAGATATATAAAATGTTGTTCGATGAAGTGTTGCCCCGTGTGCTAGAAGAGATGAAATGCGTGATGTAGTCCTCGCTTGAGGATCGAGTCGAAGACTGGTTCCTGTATAAAGATTGTATTGTTTTGAGGATATATGGATTCACTGGGGAACCATATAAGTTACCTGCTTTCCTCACTCCCAGAGTTTTTTCATTAGAGTTCATGAGGCAAAGGTTGCATTCAGAGGAAGAACATTTTGGATCCTTTAAAAAATCTTCAAATATCAAATTCCCTCTCAAGGTTGGCTCTTTCATTTAAAAAAATAAAGGTGCCTTGGTGTTTATTGAAAAGTTATTGGGGAGCATGGAATTTCAAAAAGATCCAAAGCCAAATTATGATCCTCACCATATAATTTCCCTGATGAAGCAGGCCAACAAGAACAAACCATTTGAACACCAGTTTATTGAAGGATTGAATGAAACAACAAATCTGTTGTAGTTTATGGAAACTCTAGGGTCCGTTGGAGATGCAAGTACTTTACCAGTCACAGTATCACAAGTAACAGAAGGTCCTAATGTTTTGATTAATAGGAGTCTGTCTGAAATTGAAAGCATGGAAGTGGATGAAGATGGGTCACACAAAAAGGCAAAATTGTTACAAGTTGGTGGAGTTTCAAGTGAAGAGATTTATGATGATTTCAAGAGAGTTGCTTTAGTCCCAACAAAATCTGTACAGGTAAATCAGTTTTATTTTAAATGTGTAGATGGTTCAAAATCAAGTCCAATTTTTAAGTCCAAAGAGGAACTCAAGGCCATTTATATGGAGAAGCGGAAGCAGTCTCTGGAAGAGAGAAGGAATTTGCTCCCACAGGTAAGGAGTTTGAACAATCCAAAAACCTCCTTGATTTCTGCCAGATATGTAGAAAGAAATACCTTCAAATTGGCCACGGGGTCTTCACTTAGTGAAACCATGCCATAGCACGTTCGTTCGTGGCATATGAAACAGTACCCCTATTTTCAAAAAATATTGGAAAATACCTCCCAAAAT